>OLKM01000569.1:28613-33613 GCA_900291075.1 Melanogrammus aeglefinus | reverse complement strand
GGGGGTTCTGCGGGTTCCCGAGGTCCCTCCTCACCACCAGGAAGGCGGAGCCGGGCTCCTCCAGCCCGCTCCACTCCAGAACCTGCTCCAGGATCTTCTCCTTGTGGTGCAGAGGTCTCTCTGTGAAGACACACAGAGCCACGGCCAATCACAGCAGCCCATAGATCCGTTTAGGGGCCGCTACTTTCTTCAGCCTGACCCGGACGTCAGAGCTCCCAGCACTCCGCTACGAATACGTTATTCTGCCTTCAAGTCAACGGATTAAAGTCTTAAATGCCAAACGGCAATCCTATCCTGGAATCCATTAAGGAAAGGTTGTCCCCACCAGCGCCGCCGCCATAATGGACCCCATCCCATTTGAATTATCCTCCGCCAACCTGAAGTTTGTTTCTAAAAAGGTCAAGGAAATGTGCAAAATAAGACTTGTTATCTTATTTTCTAGCCAACGCCATTAGCGCACACTATTAGGATATGCTGCTCACGTACTCTATTAGCGATTGCTATTAGCGCATGCTGCTAGCACGTGCTATTCGCTGATTCACTCGTACCTTTTGAACCTCGCCACCGTCCCAACCTTCACACTGTTTGTGTTTTACTCCAGACACCAATGGAAGCCAAAATGGCGGAACAAGGATCATTAGCATAGCTTAGCTTATCTCCCTTCTATCTGGGGAAGCGGGCCATGGGATTAGTTCCTCCGATTCCAACAAAAGTTTGCATGGCTTAACTTCCCCACGCTGCCTAATAACTGCGTTAATCAAATTCTATCCTGAGAAATTCCCCAAACCAAATTCACTATCTTAACACTTTTTCCCCTAAACGCTAAATCTGTCACAGCAATACCTCCGAAAAAATACTACGACCGTCGACTGAGCAAAACTTTATGTTGAAAGACGACGCTGCAGACCTGCTCTGCACACAGCCCCCGTCGGGGGGAGGACACCCCGTCCTCTGTGGGCTTCAAGAGGAAGCAGGGAAAAAAAAAAGACTCAAAGGCTGAGTTTGGTTCAACCTCCCGGTGCAGCGGACGGCTGACGGCCGCCAGAGCCCCCCGCCCGCACCCGGAGCCTCTCACTGGGCCCTCACCGGGGGCCAAGGGCCCTCACCGGGAGCCCAGGGCCTTCCGGAGCCCATCAAACACAGGAGGGCAGGCACCACAGGGAGCCCAGAGAAGAGGAAGGTCAAAAAGATGATGAAGACGAGGATCATGACGAAGGTGAGGAAGATAAAGGGGATGAGGATAATGATGATGAAGATGACGAAGAATAAAATGAGGATCATGATGCTGATGAGGGGGAGAAGGAGGATGAAGATGGAGATGATTAAGGTAGTATTGGTTCTGGTCAGAGTTAACACGAGGAGGAGGAGGAGGAGGAGGAGGAGGAGGAGGATAAAGGTGATAGGCCGATCAGGAGGATGAAGAGGATGATGAAAGCCATCATGACGGCAAAGAGAATGATGGTGGAAAATGGGATGAGGAGGAAAAATGAACGCACACGTCAGCTAAAGTACTGAATGTCGTCTCGTGAGAGAGAGAGAGAGAGAGAGAGAGAGAGAGAGAGAGAGAGAGAGAGAGAGAGAGAGAGAGAGAGGGGAGAGGGAGAGGGAGAGAGGGGGAGAGAGAGAGAGAGAGAGGGAGAGAGAGAGAGAGAGAGGGAGAGAGGGAGGGAGAGGGGGAGAGGGGGAGAGAGAAACGAGACGAGAGAGAGAGAAGACAGAGACAGAGGAGAGAAACGAAGAGAGAGAACAGAAGAGAGACAGAGACAGAAAGAGACAGAGAGAGAGAGAACGAGAGAGAGAGGGGGGGGGAAGACAAGAGAGAGAGAGAAGAGGAGAGAAAGAGAGAGAGAGAGAGTTAGAGAGGAGGACGGAGAAACAGATGGAGAGAAGAGAGAGAAGAGAGAGAGAGGCGGGGGCGAGAGAGGAGGGGGCGGGCGCAGAAGCAGGACAGAGAAACAGAGACGGCAGAGAAGGGGAGCAGAGAGAGAGACAGAGCGGGACAGAAGAGAGGAGGAGAGAGGAGAGAGGGGGAGAGAGAGAGAGGGAGGAGGAGACAGGAGAGAGAGAGATGCGAGAGAGGGGAGAGAGAGAGAGCAGGAGAGGAGAGAGAGAGAGAGACGGGGAGAAGAGAGAAGAGAGAGAGAGGCGGAGGAGAGAGAGACAGAGAGAGAGAGGAGGGGGGAGGGGAGAGAGAGAGGAGAGAGAAGAGAGAGAGAGAGCGGAGAGGAGAGAGAGAGAGGAGGAGAGGAGAGAGAGTAGAGAGAGAGAGAGAGAGGGGGACGAGAGAGACAGAGACAGGAGAGAGAGGAGAGAGGGAGGGAGAGAGAGAGAAGAGAGGGGGAGAGAGAGACAGGAGAGCAAGAGGAGAGGAGACAGATGTAGAGGAGAGAGAGAGAGTGACGGGAGAAGAGAGAGGAAGAGAGAGAGAAGAGAGTGGAGAGAGGGGGAGGAGAGAGAGAGGAAGAGAGAGAGGGGATGAGAGGGGAGAGAGAGAAGAGCTATAATCAGAGGCTAGTTGAAACACCCAGCCTGGCAGAGATGATCCGGAGCGGCCTTGAACGCTCGTTAAACGCTGAAGCAATGACAGCAGAAAAAGTTGGGAACAAAGGCTGAGAAGGAGGAGAGCGGTAGAGGAGGAGGGAGGCGAGAGAGGAGGGACGGGAGGAGGGAGGGAGGGAGGAGGGATGGAGAAAAGAGATGAGAGAGAGAGGGATGGAAGAGGGTGGTGAAGTAAAAGGGAGGAGAGAGGGAGGGAGGAGAGAGGAGAGAGAGGGAGGAAGAGAGGGGAGGGAGGAGGAGAAGAGGAGGAGAGAGAGATGGAGGGGAGAGAGGGAGGGAGGGAGAAAGAGATGGAGGGAGAGAGAGAGATGGAAGAGGGTGAGAGTAAAAGGGAGAGAGAGAGAGAGAGAGAGAGAGAGAGAGAGAGAGAGAGAGAGAGAGAGAGAGAGAGAGAGAGAGAGAGAGAGAGAGAGAGAGACAGCAGGGTGCCTTCTGGCCAACTTCAGAAGCACATCAAGCAGATCAAACCGCTCCGTTCAAACTGTTCCAGAGTGAATGCCAACTTCACTAAGTTCATTAACTTCATGAACCTCCATTCGGTGCAGCGTTGGTCGCGGGGGTCCCTAACTGTTCAAACCAGATCCCCCCGCGCACCCCTCCCAGTGAGTCACTGGGAGGCTCCAGGGTGGGGGGACTGGTGGTCACATTCATCCACAGAATATGCTTGTGTTTCTGATCATGTGTGTTTGAGAGTGGCGAGGAGAATGTCACACTGGTTAAACCTGAGAGAACGCTTCATTTGAATGTTGGTAGACTTGTTATTTCCTGCTTCGTCATGTGACTGTATTGCTGTATTTTCCTGAGGTTCTTGACGGGGGGGGGGGGGGGGTTGCCGTGGAGACCGTACCTAGCTCCCGTGGAGACCGTACCTAGCTCCCCGTTCTCGATGACCTCGTAGGTGACCCAGCGGTCCTGGGGACTGGAGGACAGGCTCCTGCTGCTCAAGGCCGACTCCGCCAGCTCACCAGACTGCATGCTGGGAGAGAGCTGCAACAAATAAACAAACAACGATGAACAAACAGACAAACAACAACGGACAAACAAGCAAACAACAATGAACAAACAGACAAACAACAACGGACAAACAGGAAAAAAATGATGAACAAACAGGCAAACAACAACAGACAAACGGACAAACAACAATGAACCAACAGACAAACAACAAGGGACAGACAAACAAACAACAATGAACCAACAGACAAACAACATGAGATGAACAAACAACAATGAACAAACAGACAAACAACAAGGGACAAAACAACACAACAACAGACAAACGGACAAACAACAATGAACAAACAGACAAACAACAAGGGACAACAAACAAACAACAATGAACCAACAGACAAACAACATGAGACGAACAAACAACAATGAACAAACAGACAAACAACAAGGGACAAACAAACAACAATGAACAAACAGACAAACAACAAGGGACAAACAAACAAACAACAATGAACCAACAGACAAACAACAAGGGACAAACAAACAACAATGAACAAACAGACAAACAACATGAGACAAACAAACAACGATGAACAGACAGACAAACAACAAGGGACGAACAAACAACAATGAACAAGCAAAAAAACAACAAAAAACAACAAAGAAACTAACAAACCAACGATGAACAATGAAAGAAACAAACGGACAAACAAACAACAATTAACAAGCAAACAAACGATGAACAAACAGCAAGCAAACCAACAACGGACAAACAAACAAAATAAAGAAACAAAAACCAGACAGACAAACAAACAAACAAAAACAATGGCCAAAGAAGTAGGAAATGACATTTGAGTATAATCTAATGAAATATGGTTAACATTCTTCCATCTCTTGTCTTGTCGTCCGCTCCCTCTCTGATCGCTCTCTTCTCTCTGAACAATAACCCTCCTGGACGGAGGTTACCCTGACGTCCCCGTCTCACCGCCACAGCGCTCTGATTCACTGAGGGACGGCCTTATCTACCTGCTGTCCCCGCGGCGCACAGAACCCAATTACTCACACAATCAAAGGGGCGCCTCTCTGATGAACGGGCGTTGGGTTTATTTCTGAGGCCGTACTCCCATCAGGTTAAACCACCAACGGCTCGGCCCCAATCTGTCAACCTGTGGACCGGCTTCTGTCTACTGGGTACCAGAACCACCTGTCTCTCTCTCTGGTCCCTAGCCCACCCTCTCTCTACCTGTCTCTCTCTGGTCCCTAGCCCACCCTCTCTCTCTCTCTCTCTCTCTCTCTCTCTCTCTCTCTCTCTCTCTCTCTCTCTCTCTCTCTCTCTCTCTCTCTCTCTCTCTCTCTCTCTCTCTCTCTCTCTCTCTCTCTCTCTCTGGTCCCTATCTCTCCCTCTCTCTCTCTCTCTCTCTCTCTCTCTCTCTCCCTCTCTCCTCTCTCTCTCTCTCTCCCGCTCCTCCTCTCTTCCTCTCTCTCTCTCTCTC
>OLKM01000569.1:7500-14077 GCA_900291075.1 Melanogrammus aeglefinus | reverse complement strand
CCCACTCTGTGCCTTCAGCAGAGACGTATAGACCAGGTTTCACAGCCGCAGAGGTGTTTAAAGGCCTGATGTGATGTGTTGGTTGACGCTCCCTGGCACTCAGGGCTTAGAGCAGAGGTGTTTAAAGGCCTGACGTGTGTTTGTGGACGCTCCCTGGCGCTCAGGCCTTAAAGCAGAGGTGTTTAAAGGCCTGACGTGTGATTGTAGACGCTCCCTGGCGCTCAGACCTGAGAGCAGAATGGACCTCAGAGAAGCCGGCAGCAGGACACAATAAGTGGCGATAAGGTACGGACAAAGACGACAGCAAAGTAGAAATCACAGCTGACAAAGATAGAGGCGATATATATATATAAATATATATAAATATGTTCTGTCATGCAGTTAAATTGCACTTTAAGATCGGGTTTGACATTTCAAGTCAATCACTTCGCAATTTTCTCCCCAACGAGAAAGCTCGACATTTTATTTCCTCCCAGTGTGACGAAGAGGACGACGGTTATGCGCTGGAGACGCAGCAAGCACTGGCTTCACTTGAAAGCCCTTTTCCATTCTGCGTGAGTCAATCAGGGCTGAGTAATATATAGAACGCCGAGTCTAGACTGCGGAGTAGCCTCAGTACCTCAAGACAGAGACGTGGCTCCGCGAGACAAAGCTCGCAGAACAGAAAGTCCAGTTCCGTCTCTCAGTGCGTAGAAAAGTGATGGAGCAAACATCATTAAGGCTGTGCCAAACGCTAAGCGTTTAAAGGTTTTAAAGATGTAATCCCGTTATAGGGTGTTTATGAAACAGTAAGGTACCTTGCGATGAACTCTAGTAGATGAAGACCATCAGGTTTGTAATGGTTTTGTATAGATTCAGACCTCGATGTAGACCTCACAGCAGATGACACAGTGGTTATATAGAAGATATAAAGAGTTCAAAGCATTGTTAGTTGTGCCGTCTGCATGCAGGATGTAACAGTCAGCCAGTGATCAGTCTGCTTTATAGTGTTAACGATGAATACTACCCTCCAGCAACGCGGCACTCGATACTTATGTTGTTAAACAGAGAATGATTCATTTATGGTTGGCTTTTACAGCGAGCCATGATGTTGTTTCTTCATTAGCTACACACTCAGAGAATCACGACAGCATCAGGCAACCTCTACCTCCGCTCCGACTGAAAAATGAAGGATAAAGGAAAAATAGATCAACCAAAGAAAATGACATTTTCCTGAAGAGACTAATTAAAGTTTTACAGTATTATGGGAAATATCATTTCACTGTCAGAAAGCAAAATGCTGCCAGCTCAACTCAAGGTTGAGCGCTGAAAGGTTGAAACCTGTTAATTTCAGAGCATTGTGCGAGCTAACAGCTAAATGAGCCGGCGTGACAGCCAGATGACGAGCACACAAAACATCTGTCTCCTCGTCCTCTCCTCCTCTCCGTGATTTGAAACGTGTTATTCAGTGAGGCGTGGGTCACCAAGGCCCAAGGCTGACTGTTGTTGGAGCCCAGACACCACAGGATGGCTACTCCGTTGGGGGGGTCGAAGGTCAAACAAACCCACCCGACACGCCAAACACCCCAAACAGACTCAAACAGGTGTTTTCAATCATGATTTCTGATAGACGGATTCAAATATTCTTCAACTTTGACTATTGTTTTCATATCTACTCTCATTCTTATTGTACCGTCCTCACGGCGAGCAAACATCCCCTGGCCGGTTGTCACAGGCTACCTGTCCCTGAGAGAGTCCCCACATCACAAAGGTTCAGGACCGTTCCAGCCTTGACCAAAGAGTCCCTTCTGGCTCGCGTCAGACCTGGCCTCTATGCCAGCCATCTGGGGCCCCTTGGCGGGAAAGGGATCGGGCAGCCATTTTGTTCCATTTGGCCCCGCCAGTCGGCTGTGAGTGGATCCGCGCGGGGACTTAACCCTTCAGCCCCCCGCTGGGTCCAGGGAGGGGCGTCTTCTGATGCAGACACCGGGGCACGGAGTGTGTTTATTCTCCCCCCAAACAGTTTCCCCCCAAAAAATTAAAATCAATCAAACTCAAACTCTAGCGTTGCTGAGCTGTGTTTTAAACCTCACCGTCATTCTGGTGGGGAAAAGGTTTGACATTACCAACGTCAGAAGATCCAAGCCCACCCCCCCCCCCCCTTCAGCCAGTGAGGACGTTTTCGTTCACATCTTTTCTTTCTTTCCGATTCCATTTGTGTCAACAACAGCTGAGCACAGAGACACAGAGGGAAGGGCTCAAGACACCGAGGGAGTCCTTGAGAGCAGTGAGTCTGTACAGCGCGTTCAGGACTCTTTCTGGGGTCAGAGCTGTGGCTCTTTACCCCAGACCACCGTAGTCCACCTTCAGAGGAGGTAATGAAGCCAGCAGAGGGAACACAGGGTCTCTCCACGAGTCTCTCCAGCCTCAACGACGGGAGTCATGTGCATTGAGTGAATCTCTTCCTCTAACATGATCAGCTAGAATTATGGAAACTCGTCTTGACTCTTCTAAGAACATCTGAAGTTATTACATATTGATCGGCCCTTTTTTACAGGAAATAAGCAAACAGAAAGTCTGTCTTTACATTTTTATGGCGAGCGAGGAGAATGAGGGGAAGAGGAAGGGGAGGGGCTTACTGAGCTCCTGGAGCTGTCTGAGCTGAAGCTCCGCCTCCGTCCCCGCCCCCGAGCTGTAGTAGAGGGCGGAGCCGGCCAGGGCGAACCAACCGACTCGCCAGTGGTAGAGGTCGTGACCCTCCCTGTAGTGGAGTCGACCAATCAGCTCGCAGTCTCGGCCCAGCATGCCCTCCACCGCCGACGGCACGAAGCACTGCGCAAGAACACACCACCACACACAGACACACACCGCCACACACAAACACACAACCACATACGCACGCACGCACACAATCACACATAGACACACACAACCACACACGCACACAACCGCACACCACCACACACAGACACAAACGCACGTACGCACACAATCACATTCAAAAACGCCACTCCAACACACACACACACACACACACACACACACACACACACACACACACACACACACACACACACACACACACACACACACACACACACACACACACAGGAGAACAATTAAAAAATAAAGTCATCAACCAATTAACAGAGTAGAAAGGATGTTTCAAACTAAGACTAGAAGGGTCCCGGGGTTTGGAGTTGGCCTCAGACAGAAGGTCTGGTGCAAAGCGCTAATCCAGTCTCCATAGACCCCCTGGAACCAGACACCCTAGCCCATCTCCTCTACCCGACCTCTTCTCCCTTCTCTCCCCTGTGACCCCTCTCCCCCCTCACCGCACCCCTGCCCCCACCCCCTCTCCCCCTGACCCCCTCCCTCCCTGACTCCTCCTACCCCTCTCCCTGACCCCTGCCCTCTCCCCCGGACCCCTCTCCCCTGACACTCTACCCCTGACCCTCCTCCCCCTGACCCCTCTCTCTCCTCTCCCCTGACCCTGACCCCTCTCCCCTGACCTCTCTCCCTCTCTCCCCAGCTGACCCCTCTCTCCCCCTGACCCTCTCCCCCTCCTCCCCCTGACCCCTCTCCCTCCCTCTCCACCCCTGACCCTGACCCTCTCCCCTTGACCCCTTCTCCCTCTGACCCCTTGACCCCTCTCCCCCTGACCCCTCTCCCCCTCCTGACCCTGACCCCTCTTCCCCCTCTCCCCCTGGACCCCTCTCCCCCCTCTCCGCCCTGACCACCTCTCCCCCTGATCCCTCTCCCCCTGACCCCTCTCCCCCTCTCCCCCTGACCCTAACCCCTCTCCCCTGACCCCTCTCCCCCTTGACCCCTCTCCCCCTGACCCCTGACCCCTGACCCTGCCTCTGGGTAGTCGTCAACCCCCCCCCCCCCCCCCCCCCCGGAGGAACACGAGGTCAGGGGGAACCTGATTACAGGAGGCTGTCAGCGAGGAGGAGGGGCAGAACGGGCCCCCACCACAGAGCCTCCGCAGGGACACACACACAAGCTGGGGGGGGTACATGGGGGGCTTTGTGTGTGTAAGAACATGAATGTGTGTGTGTGTGTGTGTGTGTGTGTGTGTGTGTGTGTGTGTGTGTGTGTGTGTGTGTGTGTGTGTGTGTGTGTGTGTGTGTGTGTGTGTGTGTGTGTGTGTGTTTCAAAAGGGCAACAAAACAATAAAAGCTAAAGTAATGGGCCCACTATCGGAGGGCTCTACAGGGGCATTGTGGGAAAATGGGTTTTCCCACAATGCCCCTTCGTTACAACTCCTCCAGTGAAAGACCACCGCAGCACGGCCCCCCAGGGCCCGGCGGGGGGGCCTTAATCCATCCATCAAGCAGACCACTCCACAGAACACGTGTCCAACCTTCATACTTTACCAAATCCAGTCCTACTATGAGTCCATTATTCAGCGAGTATCAGGCCAGTAATCAATCCCTGCTTTCAGTCGTCGTTTAAGAACGCTACGTTGATAGCGTACGATTCGATGAGGTAACCTAATCTGAATACAATCTCATCACGCATGTTCCAGATCAGGTCAAAATGAAGAGGTTTGATTGGTTGACTGTCGGACGAGGCAGACTGATTGAACCAATCCGGTTGGGCCTCAGGTCGTTGGGAGGGGCTTCGATGTCCCTAGGGTCTCTCCAGCCAGGGGATGGATGGACAGGAGGAGGGTGAGGAGGGAGGCGCCCCTCTGAGTCCTCACCTTGCTGAGGGCCTGCAGCCAATCCTGTCGGGTGTCCAGGGTCTCTGCACCAATCACGTACACCCTCTCGGTCTGCAGGTACAGCCCCAGTGTGAACACTGCCCTGATTGGTCCATGGAGAACAGACAGAGAGCCAATGGTAAGGTTAGGGAGAAATAGGAAAAGTATTGATCTCTCTCTCTCTCTCTCTCTCTCTCTCTCTCTCTCTCTCTCTCTCTCTCTCTCTCTCTCTCTCTCTCTCTCTCTCTCTCTCTCTCTCTCTCTCTCTCTCTCTCTCTCTCTCTCTCTCTCTCTCTCTCTCTCTCTCTCTCTCTCTCTCTCTCTGGAGATGGAGGTCAGAGGTCATTCTCTTAATGGTTAAGACTTGCTGCCAACCGACAGCGTGTGTGTGTGTGTGTGTGTGTGTGTGTGTGTGTGTGTGTGTGTGTGTGTGTGTGTGTGTGTGTGTGTGTGTGTGTGTGTGTGTGTGTGTGTGTGTGTGTGTGTGTGTTGTTGATTAGGGCAGGGAGTCACACTGGGGGGGTCGTGACCTCAGAGTGATGCTCTCCTCTCAGCACCAGGGAACACTGGGGGGGGGGTTACCTGGCCTCACTTACAAGGACACACACACACGCCCACACACACACACACTATCACTTACACACACACACACACTATCACTTACACACACACACACACAGACACACACACTAAAAAAAAGCACACAGGTTCATAAGGCCAGCTGTTGTGGAGATGCTTGTTAGAAGAGGTCCCGGGAGAGAGAGAGAGAGAGAGAGAGAGAGAGAGAGAGAGAGAGAGAGAGAGAGAGAGAGAGAGAGAGAGAGAGAGAGAGAGAGAGAGAGAGAGAGAGAGAGAGAGAGAGAGCGAGAGAGAGAGAGAGAGCGAGAGAGAGAGAGAGAGAGAGAGAGAGAGAGAGAGAGAGAGAGCGAGAGAGAGAGAGAGAGCGAGAGAGAGCGAGAGAGCGAGGAGCGAGAGAGAGAGAGAGAGAGAGCGAGAGAGAGAGCGAGAGAGCGAGAGAGAGAGGGAGCGAGAGAGAGGGAGCGAGAGAGAGGGAGAGAGCGAGAGAGAGCGAGGAGCGAGAGAGAGGGAGCGAGAGACTGCACAGGAATCTGTTAGACAACTATTAGATGATGATAAACACGAGCTCGGAAAGAAAAGTGAAAGGGCAAGTGTGTGTGTGCGTGCAAAGCATGCGTCTGTGCGAGCATGTGTTTGTGTGTGCCTGAGGTTGTGTGTCTGTGTGACACACAAGCACATGTGTGTGTGCACATTCCTCGATTTCCAAGATCAGTCAGGATTTTCCGTTGACTTGGCAAACATTTCACCTGGCATGAGTTGAGAGACAAAGCCTTGATGAACAATAAATGATGTGTTGATGGGCCCAGGCTCAGGGGTCACCCTCACATGTCATCAGAGAGCTTACTGTACTTTAATACCCACGTTTAACCTGGGTCTGGCAATGACATCACTTAAAGAGCCTAGAGTGTGTGTGTGTGTCTGTGTGTGAGTGTGTTTGTGTATGTGTGTGTGGGGATGTGTTCTTATATGCGTGAGTGTGTTTCTGTGTGTGTGTGTGTGTGTGTGTGTGTGTGTGTGTGTGTGTGTGTGTGTGTGTGTGTGTGTGTGTGTGTGTGTGTGTGTGTGTGTGTGTGTGTGTGTGTGTGTGTGTGTGTGTGTGTGTGTGTGTGTGTGTGTGTGTGTTGTGTGTGTGTGTGTGTGTGTGTGTGTGTTGTGTGTGTGTGTGTGTGTGTGTGTGGGGGTATGTGTTCTTATATGTGTGAGTGTGTTTCTGTGTGTGTGTGTGTGTGTGTGTGTGTGTGTGTGTGTGTGTGTGTGTGTTCGTGAGTGTGTGTGTGTGTGTGTGTGTGTGTGTGTGTGTGTGTGTGTGTG
>OLKM01000569.1:0-2500 GCA_900291075.1 Melanogrammus aeglefinus | reverse complement strand
GGCGTTGTCGTGGAGACCATCGGCAGGCCGATAACCACGGTTACCTCCAGAAGACATGTCACCAAGAGCAGCTAACCTGACATGCTGGGGGTCTTGTTCCGAGATAGTTTGGTCTATTCTGCCTTTCGCTCCCTCGCGGCTCTCACTTATTTTCTCTTTCATTTTTCAACACTCTATACACATAACACGATAAAAAACACATCGCTGCCCTGTCAGTCCATCGAGTCACTCAGCGCCCCATACAGAAACATTTGATTTGGTTTGTTGTGTTTTTCGCCCTCCTAAAAGGAATTGGAAGAAGAACCAAGAGACCACAATCCAGCGAATGACTTCTGAACGGAGAGCAAACGAGACACCAGTTTCAAACTCATAACCTCATCATCTCATCCAGCAGCCAACCCTGGTGTCACTCTGGGGATGAATCTCATCACAGAGACACTCTCAACCACACTGTGTCACGAGTGAAGAGGGTCAAGAGTGGCGCAGAACACAACGCTAATGGAAACTGTAATAAAATAAAAGTATTCATTTGTAAGGCGCATCCTTCAAACACAGGCTACTCAGAGAGCTTTACCCAGACAAGAAAGCCATTATAAGTTCATGAAAGATTTTAAAATAAAACATACAGTATTGTATTTCTGTGCGGCTGCAGATAATTACACAGGATTCAATTTCTGGTGGTTCTTCCAAGACTGACCTCAGCTAACGAACAATCCTCAAACTGAGACATGAAGCCTTTCTAAAGCCAGTGCCGACACTCCCATCTCTTATCAAGCCAGCTAACTGTCCAATATCCAATTCCCCAATTATCTATGTTTTCTCAGAAGAGGCGTTAAGATGTTTTGCCGCACAAGGGAGTGACGGGAGGGCTAACTCAATAGGAATCGACGTGGGGAATCCATCTGTGTGGTAATTGGGCAGGATAATCTCTGTGTTCGGTCGCACACAGTTATTACACAGTTGGCCGCATTATTTATTTGCAGAGAAAGTCGGACGGTATAGTTCTACTGATACAGTACTGGCTGGTACCGGTTAAAACTGGTCCCAGTATTCACTGTAAGAATCCCACCCACCATGAACCAGTAGCTCCTATGCTAGGCTATACAATGAGCTATAAGCTAACTTGTCTCACTCCACCCAGACAGAAACTGTCGCACTCTTCACTCCATCCAGATAGAACCGGTCTGAGGTTCACTCATTTCAGATAGAACCGGTCTGAGGTTCACTTGTTTGTGAGCCATGCGCCACTGATGGAAAACAATGCCGCTTGATTTACAATCAAGCCAGCTGTGTCCCCTCCGCCAGCTGTTGTCCCCCGCTCCCCCCCTCCCCCACCCAACCCGTCCTCAGCATGGGGTCCCAGGCAGCGGGTGAGCGCTTTGCACAAGGCGACAGAAATGTGTGCTTTTCACCAGCTAAATTGGGCCAATTAGCCGTGTGGCTCCGAAATGGCGTTTTCCAAATTAATGAGGGGCTGCCAAATGTGGCTCCTCTCTCTCTCTCTCTCTCTCTCTCTCTCTCTCTCTCTCTCTCTCTCTCTCTCTCTCTCTTTCTCTCTCTCTCTCTCTCCCTCTCTTTCTCTCTCTCTCTCCTCTCTCTCCCTCTCTCTCTCTTCTCCTCTCTCTCTCTCTCTCTCCCTCTTTCTCTCCTCCCTTCCCTCCCTCTCCTCTCTCTTCTCTCTCTCTCTCCCTCTCCCTCTCCCTCTCCTCTCCTTCTCCCTCTCTCTCTGCTCTCTCTCCCTCCCTGTCTCTCTAATTAATGAGGGGCTGCCAAATGTGGCTCCTCTCTCTCTCTCCCTCTCTCCCTCTCCCTCTCTCTCTCTCTCTCTCTCTCTCTCTCTCTCTCTCTCTCTCTCTCTCTCTCCCTCTTTCTCCCTCCCTCTCTCTCTCTCTCTCTCTCCCTCTCCCTCTCTCTCTCTCTCTCTCTCTCTCCTCTCCCTCTCTCTCTCTCCCTCCCTCTCTCTCTCTCTCCCTCCCTCTCTCTCTCCCTCTCCCTCTCTCTCCCTCTCTCTCCCTCTCTCTCTCTGAATAGATGTGCACAATGAGCCGATTGATGAGGGTAATCACATTGCCGATGCAACAATCACGCTTCCATATTGTACAATGTGTGTCGAGATGTGTGGAGTGACAGGAAAAAGTGTCACTTATATAGTTCACTTTTTTCTAGAGTTGTGCCTCGAGTGCCGTGTCATCGCTTTGTCGCTCTGAGGTTCGGGCTTTGCTGACAACCACACATGAACTCCTCACATGAACTCACTCCTTCATCCCCCTGGAGGTTGATGGATGAACTCACTCCTTCATCAGTCAGTGTGGAGGTTGGAGGATGAACTCACTCCTTCATCACCCTGGAGGTCGGAGCGCGCCTCTCTCCGGCGGAGATGGATACAGAGTGGCACTAACGAGGAAGAAGCAAAGCCAATCAGGAGCAGGACTCCATTTCCCCACCGTCACTCAACATTACTGAAGCCAACTGCCTCCCCGTCTCCTTCCACCTCCCTGGT
>OLKM01000568.1:261731-275741 GCA_900291075.1 Melanogrammus aeglefinus | reverse complement strand
CCGTCTCCATTTGCAACCGTACCTTGCAGCATCCTGAACGGCCCTTTTGTAGGGAGTTTGAGAAGGTGCCAAGCTTCCATCAAGAGACCAATCATTCATGAGTTAACTGGAGTCATATACGGCTTCCCTACATACACAGCGTTAACACACACCACACACAGTTAACACACACAACACACCACCACACACAACACACACACCACACACACACACACACACCACACACACACACACACACACACAACACACACACACACACCACACCGCGCGCACAACCAACTATACGACACTACAACCATACAGATTTACACACCATACCGACACACCCACCATACAGAGAACCCAACCCCAATGTACACATTTAATTCGACACCTATGCACGCAACAACCACGAAATACAACGTATAGATTCACTTACATGATGGTACACAAACATTTAGATACAAACAAATGCACACACCGGAAAAACCACTAGATATATAACACAACACCATACGCTACTTACACCATATAGATACACACCACCCACTAGGTAGGAACCATATAGATTACACACCTAAAGATAAACACACCAATAGACACACACGAAGATTAACTAATCATAGATTTACAAACTATAGTCGACTTACCCTCCACACACACACACAACCACACTCCACCACACACAACACACACACACAAGCACACACACCAACACACACAACACAACAACACACCACACGACACACACACACACACCACCGCACACCACACACACAATGAATGTTGCATATCATATTATTTGTATTTTTTATGTCTGGTTCACTTATTTTCGCATCTGCCTTGCACTCAGAGTGTTGTAGTACGTCTGATATTTACTTCAGTTTTGATCTGGCGCAGGTTACCACAACATTAACTTTATAGATCTCACAACTATTTACTTGTGAGGACATACTTTTTAAATACATGTGATCAAAAGTGAGATGCAGGATCGCCCGTTGTGTGTGTGTGTGTGTAGGTTGCTCATTTGTATTCATTTTACTCTGCAATAACTTGAATGGAACTTTAGATGTTTGGGGAGTTTGCATACAAATGAATTTGTATGCAAATCCGAATTTGTTATGCAAACTCCTTGCACACTATAGCAGACACACACACACAACGGACCTCTGGATACTGGGGATTAGGGATGGATTATTCACTTGTAGTATTGGTGGGATTAAAGGGTTGTTGTTTTTTTCTCTTTTGCGCAGAAGCGACTATCTGCACTAGGCTACTTATAAATGTTTATTTTTTTTTTTCCAAAGATCAATATTCGGGGCTTGATTAATACATCAAGGTTTTAGCCCGATAAAACTTGGCATAAGTTGGACGCCCACTGGTTAGAAAGCTAACTTTAAATCTATGCTCACTTAAAAGTAAGTCCTGGAATTCAGTCCCAGACATCCCAACTGGATTTACTTCCATGAGTTATTTCTTTCACAAGCCTGCTTGGATGAACTGCGTGTTGCCCTGCTTCCGACCACTCGGCAGGCAACTTGTATTCACAGCAACTTATCCATAGATTTCCGAACACATTTCATGAAGGAGCAGGTAGGGGTTATAGGGGCAACTCTTAGACCGATGGTTGGGGTTTCCAACCCACAGTTAACCTCTAGGGTATCAGGCAGCCCTTACAATCCTACATGCTCTTTGATCACATGTATTTAAAAAGTATGTCCTCACAAGTAAATAGTTGTGAACAAAAGTTAGTTGTGGTACGCCAAGCAAACTGAGTGCAACACTTATGAGGCAAGGCAGATCGGGAAAAGTTGACTCAAGGTACATAAAATACTGTCCGTACTGTTCGGACTTTACCCTATCTTTGATCCAAAATTTCTGCTTGTGCTCTCATACGCTATGCCTCAGCCTACGGACTAGTGGCGCCGTGACAGACAATATTCTAGGAGGAAATTACTACTCATTTCCCCTGTCATAGTCACCATGAGGCAGACCACAGAGCAGATTCCCTCATGGAAAGGTGGCGCGAAGTGATTTCTAGCAAGCCTTCTGCCAGACTCCAGGGAAGCCTTAGGATGACAGTTGTGTTTATGATCGGAGGACCACAGCAGGGGTGTTGAGTGCAGACTACAGTGAATAATGTATGACCAGCCCACTGATAAGCCTGACATCACATCCGCACCGCTGTTCGCTGTACGTAATCTTGGGTCGCACCGCACTTAGCGTTGCCAGTCCTGTCCTATTTATGAGGGCGCGAACCCCGCGTACAACATGTATTTACATTACTCCCATCCCATGCAGAGGAAAAAAAGATCTTCTCCCTGTCTATAGACATAAAACCATTGTATATTGACCGGATTACTGCGGGGAAACAGATTCTCACACACACAGTTCCAGATGGAGTGTTTGAAAAAGTACGGCAAGATGAGAACCGCACACCTGCTGAATCTCTCTCAGACATCCAACTGTACATATTTCAGCAGAGGGGGTCAGGGGTCATTGACAGCTCTTTGGAGCAGGCGGACGTTGTCTTGGTTTAATAAAGACGGTTCTCTGCAGGGGAGGGGATCCTCTCAGGCATCAAACCTGTGACCTTTCGCCTTTTCCCCCCTGCGGTGTAAGCCCGACCGATCACTACCGATATGACCAAGGTGTGTTACATTTTGGGCTTATCGTGTATCATAGGGGGACAACTGTGCATGGGCGGGAAGTAGCTATCAATTGTGACCGCCTAGCAAGGCAGTTTAACGCAGCGTTAGAAACCTTAGCATTAGATACCTCTTTTAAAAACCCAGCCGAGACCCTCGCTAGTCAACGGTTAACATCGGTGCTATATCTCAGTCATACCAATAAAAAAAAAAACTCCCAAAAGCTCTCAAGTGCTGACTAAAAATCGAAATATGTCTGGACTCTGGGAAGACTAATCTCTTCCCCTCTCTCAGTTTGTTTACGGTTCTGGGACCGGTTGTCAACGCCGACGTCTGTGTCGTCTTTGTTTTGTGATTTTGACACAGGACCATAAATTCATCAGAGCAGGAAG
The DNA here is from genome assembly GCA_900291075.1 of Melanogrammus aeglefinus. NCBI lineage: Eukaryota > Metazoa > Chordata > Actinopteri > Gadiformes > Gadidae > Melanogrammus > Melanogrammus aeglefinus. The sequence goes on along the minus strand of OLKM01000568.1, from coordinate 272,722 downwards.
AGAAGGATTTGTCGCCCCCTCACCACTGCACTTCCCAATCACTCCCTAAAAAAATAAACACGATAAATAAAAAGCTATTGTTGTATGTTAAGAATGCCGTGGTGACCTCAAGGAGAAGCGGTGGTGGTGGGGGTGGGGGGGTGAAGGCTCAAAGATGGGGCCCCTCCGACCCCACTCCTCGGAGGGGGGCCCCCTGGAGATGAATTTATGCCAGAGTGCAGTACAAGGCACTTTGTCTCGGCTCTCTGAAACATGTTTGGATGGTCTGGACCAGAGCGCTGCCTCCCGAGAGCCACTCCTCTAAACCCGGCGGTAATCCACACCTATAAATCAGCATCTGCAATCCAGGATGGAGGGAGGGAGTTTTCTTTTTTTCTTTTGGCTTGTACACAAGAAATAAGGCGGGCTCTCTTTCATATACTGAGGTGGGGGCATGTGTTTATGAAGTGTGACCCTTTGGGTTTTAGCCTTGGTCAGCGTTGGTGAGCTCAACACAAAGGAGCTAAACCAAGAGGAACACAGAGAAAGCATTTCCATTCTTCAGGTTTTTGTTATAAAGCTGACAGGGTGTGGCTAATTGTTTTTGCTTGCATGTTTTTATTAATGACTAGCTTATTGACATAGACATGCATCTGATATTGGTATATGGAGTATATGGAAGCTATTTGTGTTTTGGCTCGCCTGTCCTGTTGCACAAGGGTTTGTCATCAGATCATTTTCTTTGAAGGATCTGGAATCTACACCTCTTTTGTCCACTGCTGTCATTACATTAAAGCTAGGGTAGGCCGAAACCAGCTAGGTTTTCAAAGTATTCAACAAAAATAAATAGCACCCCTCCCTCTAAAACCGACTAACCCCCAGACAGACCTGTGATAGATAGAATAGACAGACGACACCAGACTAGATTTTCAAAGTATTCAACAAAAATAAATAGCACCCCTCCCTCTAAAACCACTCCCCCAAAACCTGTGACTAGATAGATAGACAGACAGACAGACAGACAGACAGACAGACAGACAGACAGACAGACAGACAGACAGACAGATAGATAGATAGATAGATAGATAGATAGATAGATAGATAGATAGATAGATAGATAGATAGATTTATTAATCCCCAAGAGGGGAATTCCTTTTTTACAACAGCCCAGCAGCAGTGGAAAACACAGTGGATAAAATACAATACAATAAAAAAGTACTAATGAAACAAGAATAGACGCTAAAGTAAATTCTAGCTCGCAAGCTTTAGCACTATGTCAGCCTAGCCTTTGGGAGGACTTAAATCTAAAAGGTAGAATAAAAGCTAAAAGGTAGCAGGGTAGGTAGACAGATAGACAGTCCATCCTATCATTTTATTCGGGCATGATGAAATTATTGGATGTGGTGCGATACAGGCCTGCTACAGCAACAGCAACCAGCATGTTCAGGGCATTTGATTGATTCATTGATGTCGGTATGTCAAAACATTTTAAACAAATGAAGAAATGCTTCTAGAATGACCCTAGCTGTATTCTTCGCGAGGAAGTGAGGTAAATATTTTTTTGGAATACAGATTATATACCCCTCCATTAGAGCGTCCATGCATACAACCAATGGACGTCCAACCAATGGACGTCCAGCCAATGGCCGTCCAACCAATGGACGTCCAGCCAATGGACGTCCAGCCAATGGCCGTCCAACCAATGGACGTCCAACCAATGGACGTCCAACCAATATGTGCTCAAGGGCACAATGACTGCAGGGTTGAAGGCAGTTACCAGCAGTATACCTTCACAGACACACACAAACACAATCCACACACACACACACACACACACACACACACACACACACACACACACACACACACACACACACACACACACACACACACACACACACAACACACACACACACACACACACACACACACACACACACACACACACACACACACACACACACACACACACACACACGCACACACACAAACACAAACAACATACCACTTATCAGTCCCATCCGTTTATTATAAAGCTAAATTATCATTAACATGTAAGTATTTATTTAAAATCAAACATGTATATATTTTTTTAATAGTTCCAATGGCCAAACAAACAACAATTGTGGATTGTGGTAGATTAAGCACCTATTTTTATGAACATTGTTCTAGGGCTGCTGGGTGAATTGACACCATCTATATATATCTATATATTATATATATATATATATTATATATATAATATAATATATATTATAATATATATATATAATATATAATATATTTATATTATATATATAATATATATGTATATTATATATTTTTTTTTTTTTTACAGCTGCTGAACGTTAAATGTAATTTTCACTGTCCTTTTCTATCAAACCAATAGTTTGAATGCATAGCTAATATTGTTTAGTTTACCCTGCACTTAAGGTGGAAATCTGTCTTTGCCTTGCACTAGTTTGAGACTAGGTACAGCAATCCTGTTGCTTATTAAAATAAGCCCTTTGAGAACTAAAGGGAATACACAGATGTCCTGACAATCTCCAGATTGTGTCTTTCAGGAATGTCGACACTATGTTGTTACAAAGCAATCATTTCAATATAGGAACCTTTTTTTTTATGGGATTTGTCGATTCGGGAATAATTACTCTGTCAAAATGATATCAGGCACGCCTCCACTTACTTAAAATATGTGTTGAAAAAACACACACACACACACACACTAACACAAAAATCAGAGTGCGTTCCAGAGAAGTGTTTGTCATTGTTTGTGTGTGTGTGGCCTGTATGTAGACACAGGGGGATCAGGCACACCCCCCAAGTCCCCACCCCTCCACCACTCCTTCACCTCCGTCCTTCATTCATGTTCTCTTCTTCCCATCGTCCCGGACCCTGTCCCCCCCCCCCCAGCCCATCCTCCTTCTCTTAGACCCTCTCCATGTTGCTTTCCTCTCTGCTCCCCTTCCCGTAACTCTCCCTTCCTCTCTCTCTCGCTATCATTCGCCATGTGTCTCTCGGGAGTTCACGTTTGGTGAACTTTGACCTCTGCAAACCTGCCAGTGATCGTTCACTTGCGGGGATCCGAATCCTCGAGGAGGCTAACTGAGAGCTAAATATAAAATTCCTATATTAAGTGTGTTTGTGTTATGTCAGTGTGGATGTCGGAGTTCCGAGAAAACAGAAAATGGTAAACATTGCTCAATAGCACTTTGTTCTTTTAGCAATGTTGTGCAACCTGTTGCATGAAAGGAACGTTGGCAGTTACAATACAAGTGTGGCTGGCATTTCACTTTCCAATCAGTTCCTCTATCACTCCTTGTCTCTTATCCTAGTCCTCTCCTAGTTGCCTGCTTCCCATTTTCTTTCAATGCGCTCATTCTGTCCCTTCGTCTTCATGCCTTCTCTTTAGAGGACGATACCGGTCTGTGTGATCGGACAATCGTAGATGTCTCTCCTGGCTTCACAAAAACTTCTGTTACTTGTATAATTTGTGCAGAAATGCCTCAATATACAGATACTGCATTATGAGCATGTACGTTTGCATGCCTGCCACAAATATTTACAATGGCAATATAGCCCTTTCGTCGTTTGGAGTCAATGTTTTCGGTCGTTATGGAATTTGTGAACAACAACAACATTACAGTGAAACACGTACTTCAGAAAATGACGCATCACAAAGACTCAAGTGCTATGTTGCAACCCAGTCCCAAAATTTGGTACAGTTACATTAGTCCACAGCGGAAAACTTAGTAGATTCACATAACAGCTCTAAAATGGTGAGATGCTTATGTTTTTGGGCCTATTACTTTATACAGGCCTCCTTTCAAGTCACGTCACGCGCAAAAAACAAACAGGATGGCTGACATTAATTTTATTGTCAGTGGAAAATGCAATAGTTTGATATAGTGTCGGCATCAAATGAGTTTTGATTTCCTTTCTATTGAGAGATGTTCATTTTATTGCCATACTCTTCATTCAATGATTGTTTATGAACTTTTGTTTGTTAGTTATTACAAATGTAGCCCAGTGCTATATTTCCTTTAATTTTCTTTAAATTAAAAGGTGTTAATAAATGTTTAAAATGTTTTTGAATGCATAATGCAGAATGTTTTATTTTTCTATGGCCTGTATTTTATTTGAGTATGTACGTTTTTGGTTGATATCTGAATATGACATCTGAACCGGAGGGTTCAAAGGTCAGAAGCTGGGAAGTTGGCATCAGGAAGAATGTGGACGGCTAGTCGGAGCTCGCTATCTATTTTACCATCTATACATGGGAATACTCTTGGATATAGGAGAGTGTTACTGTTTCCGGTTGTCGGAACTATCATCGAAATGAGGATCTTCCCGGTTTTATTTTGCTTTATACATTATTTTTCCACATGGAAACAATGATTTAATTTATGTTTAACGGGTAATACATAGAAACATATCTTTCATAACTAAAAAGGATGTGTGTGTTTTTATTGTAATTACCATGCAGTTATTCCCATTCATTTAGGGGCTAATTTGAAAAGGGTATAGTTATAAAATACTATACGAGACACTACAATACAAATAACATAAATCGTGTAGATTACCAAACATAGTGTGTGGTCAGTTAATTTAAATGAACTTTGAAGCGTCCCAGTAAACTGTTAGTTAATTAGATGGTCATGCCCATAGCACATGGCATGGGGGCACTACACAAATATATTTAGTTGAGTGCTGCATGCAGCGCTCAACTATTGTTCTTCTTAGGTTTTATTCTTTCTTTCTTTCTAAATTTCTTTATTATTCTCTACAAACTTTGGGACCTATCTACTCCCTCAATTTTTCACCTAGAGACTCAAATTTTAAATATTCAGAACAGCTTGGAATCGAATTCTTTTCAGATTTTTAAAATATTTTATACTTTTTAAGATATTCTACTTTTAAAATATTATCTTTTTTTTAACACGGGGGTCAATGGGAGGATGGCAGAGCCGTCCTCTGGTACTTCAACTGTAGAAGTAACCTAGCTAAATCAATTTTCAACCGTTTATCTTTGTTCAAACCATTTAACAAATCTACACACTTGTATCTTCAATACTATCCGTTGCCGGTAAACCAACCCCGCAAAGCAACCCCAGCAGAGCTCCCCGCGAGAGCTTTTGGCCGTGATATATATACACACGTATATTCTATTACCACACACACACACTTTCTTAAATGGTGTGCATGTTTACATTGTTTACTCCATTTAGACTCGAATTCAAAGTTCAAATCCCTTCACTTGACCCATTCACTTGCCATTTAACATCTCTTTATGTGTTAAACTATCTTTATTAAAACATGTTTTCAACCTCACTTTGCACTACAGTACAGCACTCATTTTCTAGTTATAAATATTTTTTCAGGTCTTGCCAGAGAATAGTTTGATACAAGGTTTTAAACGGTTGCTATGGTCATTGGTATGCTGCTATCGCTGAAAACAAAACATGACATCAATTTTATTCATAATGGAAAATGCAATATAAGATTGTTTCAGAATTAAAATGGGTTTTGATACATACAAAATCACCGGAATGATATGTTATTAAACAACACATATTTCAAACGTGTGGAGCAATGACGTACACATTTGTTCTGAATCCCCCACCCCCCAGTTATCTTATATATATATCCATATGTGCTTGTTTACGACCTATGGCCATTATTTCATTTTCTTTAACATGTCATACACCCATACATCCTGTATTTAATCCATGAACAAGACTAACACAATGTTCTGAACTATTCCTGAGAATATTGATTCTAGGTTCCTGTTTTAGGACGCTGTGGAACATTCATTTACCCAATGAATGAACCGTTCACGTTGCTTACGAGTTTATTTTCATTTATTGTGTGTCATTTGCACAAACCTAGATCAATGGAGCGATTGACGCTTTGGGAGCCTTTCCTCTCGGGCTAGAGCACCCAAATTGTATAGCAGAGCTTAATGCCCAGATTCATATACAAGAGAATATATGCTTTAGGTCCTCTTTCACATAGCACATTAGTAGAGTTAAATACCCGTAGAAATTAAACTATTAATCTGGTTCTCTGTTCCTTATTCCTATAAATATGCTGCTTGCGATGATCATTGCACTCAACAACAGGAATAGACAACACACTCTGAGCATGAATAAGAACCTCTCACATGTAAGCGACGTAAGTAACGGAGCATACATTGTGTACTTTAACGGTCCTCATCACAGCATCCCGCTCGTGTCACAGGAATCAAAATAAAAGGCACATTTCTCGCTAGAAATGTTCTCCAAACGTATTGTAAGGCCAAATAAATTGTGATATTGCATTTTCCACTGAGAATAAAATGAATATCAGCCACGTTTGGTTTTCAGCCCCAGCAGTGTCCGTATTTACCACCATAACAACGAGTGAATACTTTGTATTCAAACAATTGTCTGGTGAGACCTGAAAGAATATTCGCATGAAGTAGAATATAAAAAACAATAGGCTAATACATCTTGGCATCTCACAATTTTAGAGCAGTTATGGTAAATCTACTCCGTTTTCTGCTGTGAACCAACTTAGCTGTACACCGTTCTGGTGTGGGACTGGTTGTATATTGCCAACTATTGTTTACCTGATGGTAGGTGTGCACAGGCTGAATGCTCTTGCATATTGGGAACAGATTTTTAAGTGAAGCAAGGAGAGACTGCTACGACGGTTTGGTCAGCCAGACCAGTATTGTTTTTCAGATGTCTCTCTCTCTCTCTCTCTCTCTCTCTCTCTCTCTCTCTCTCTCTCTCTCTCTCTCTCTCTCTCTCTCTCTCTCTCTCTCTCTCTCTCTCTCTCTCTCTCTCTCTCCCTGATGGATGGCGGGGCGATGGGCTGATGTCAAGCCGACTGATGGATGACTGTTCCCTTTGGGGAACCACCATCAACCGGCTCATTTGATTGGCTCCCCATGAGCTCCAGAAGCCTCTTCCTGCCGTCCGACTGGTGGCTCTAGAGTTACACCCCCAGCACAGGGGGTCTCACCTGGTGAGAGAGGAAAGAGAGAAAGAGAGACAGAGAGAGAGAGAGAGAAAAGTGATACAGGTGTTTGCTAAGTGAAGTATTTCGGCTACACACCTGTGTTCCCATTGGGTTTGACACACTTCCTGGTTAGAGGAAGTTGGGGGACAGGGATCACAATAGTTACTGGATGCGATCTTGCGGCCCGTGTCATAATGAATAATGAATTTCAGGTGCTGCATCTACGCCAGCACCATCAATACACTCGGCTTGATAGTAACCCGCTGGCAGGTCCACATTATGTTGGATAGTTTACTTTTCATTGAACTGTTAAATTGAGGTTTGACGTTACTAATTATTCTAGGGGTCTCCACTGTGGCTAAACCAACACTGGGTGATTTGTTGAATGTATTTAGACGCAGTGTGTTGTTTTTTGTCAATGAAACGTTGGGGGATTTTCTTTTCTTTCCCTGCTGCCAAACACCCGATATATCATGGTTTTGACCTAAAAGTTGAAGGCAGAAACACCTGTGGGATCTTTTGGTTTTACCAGCTCCTTCTATGGTTTTGGTTCTTTCTTTTTAATGCATTTTTTTTGGGGGGGGGGGGGTTAGAGTTTAAGAAGAGACAGAACAGACGCGGATGGGGGGGGGGGGGAGTAGAGTTAAAGAGGACAGAGGAAGGGAACCAGCTGGTATTGTACAAAAGGAAGGAGAAACTACCAGTGAGAAATCACAGGATGGAATGAAACCATGGGCCTGCAGAGAGGGGATGAAGATGGACATTGTATAGAGAGAAGATGGCAACCAGATAAATATGGACGAAGAGAAGATGAAAGTATGGCGGACGCAAGAAGGAGATTGATGATAAGAATGATGTGGAAAAAAAGAGAAGATGAAAAACAACAAAGAAGTCTAATGTGGCAGAAATTGAAAGAGAGGGAGAGGGAAAAGCGGCCAAAATAATTCTGGAGGCTTTGGAGAGTAGACGGTGGGTCCACAGAGGGCTCTCTGCTGATATTTTCCTCTCCATTAGCCCAGTGCTCCATTAGCCAGTGATGGATGACTGTCAAGAAGGAAACAGTACGCTGAAGGTCACAAGGTCGGCTCGCTCCCACTCCCAGTGTTTTCACTTCCAATCTTTCATCATTCATTTTCTTCCAACTTTCCCTCGAGTTCCCTCACATGGATCGGAGAAAGTCCCGCTGTGAAACACTCCTTTAGGGAGTGACTTCTTCGCCTTCAATTGTGATATGGTCATAATTATATCAATATTTTGCTACTATCAATGCTACCATTGCTTAAAGTACTACAGCTATAACTACCAGAAAGGGCAGGATAGTCTAGTTGGTAGACTGTTTGACTTTCCAGCTGGGTACCAGGATCGACCCCCATTTCCACAACAATCTGTAGAACAAGAAGAGGTTACCCCCTACTTGCAGAAATTGTTATAAAACTGATGAAAAAATATTGGAGAAAAACGAACTTGAGCCAACATTGACACCACTATAACCAATACTGAGATTTGCATTCTGGGTCAACCTTAAAGTTTAAAATGTTAAATACGTACCAGTAGCATCCTAACAGCATTGCATATAGAGTAAACAATGTGTTCTTCAGCACCAGGTAGGTCAGAATAACTTTCCAATGAACTGATGGTGTCCTTACTGCTACATGCCCCTGGAGGCCCTCACCAGAGATGCATTCTGGGTAAAAGCATGTTTTTCAGCACCTGGTTGGTTTGCTATAAATCCTTCCTATGAAGTTCCAAAACAGCAACAAGTCTGTGTAGTGTTTCCTCAGAGAAACCTGCGTAACTTTGTCTTTGGAGCAGAGTTCAATCCAGAAGTTTCCGCAGAAGTGGAGACACGCCGCTGGTCTTCCAACAATCTCCCCGCACGCTCCCCTCAGTGTGAACCAAACGCTAAACACAAACCACGTCTCCCGCACCACAGCCACGCATTACATCATATGCTAACACCTCTCTACGCGCTGGACCGCCGAGATGGCCAGCGAAGAAAGTCATAAAAAGAGCAAGAGAGGCAAGGAGAGAGAAAGAGATAGAGAAAGAGTCCCTTCTGACCATCAGAAGATTTATAGCAGGCCCAGCATTCTTGACATACTCAAACTGGTATACAACTCTCTCTCATTCTTTTAAGTTCTTCCCAAGCGCTATGCCTCCTCTTTTTAATAATGTCTGTTCCGTTCTAACCTTTTTAACGTCTTACTTTTGTTATTTTTCCAAACCCTGGTCTCGCCCTCCCTTTCTCTATCCAGTGATAAACGGCTTCCTCTACTTGTCTACAAGATGAGTGTGATTTAAAAGACCATGGCGAAGGGGAGAACCCCCCCTACTCTCTCTCTCTTTTCTCGCTCACTTCCTCTCACACTCTAGTTCTCTCACTTTGTCCCAACACTCTCATCCCGCTCGCTCTCGGCCACATCATTCCCTCCCTCTGGCCATTCCCTGTCCAGCCCTCCCCTCCCATTTAGTTGGAAAAGAAGTGAGGGGAGAAAGATGGATGGGGTGGGTGTGATGCCGGCGGTGGAGTGTGGAGAATCCAGTTGAAGGGGTTTTCTAACTCAAACAAAGATGTACGTCCCGCTTTCTTCATTCATTTCACCATATTCTTGTATGTATGGGGAAATGTGGCTGGCGGTAACGGTAGGCAGACCTTGATCTGATGTGCCTTTGGTCAAGCATGTGTGTGTGTGTGGATGGGATTCTCAAGTGTGTGTGTGGATGGGATTCTCAAGTGTGTGTGTGTGGCCACACTCGCCCGCTCTCTCTCTTTTCTCCGTTCTTCCTCTGGCGTTTCGGCCTTTGTATAGAACAAGGGGACGGCGAGTTCTCCGTTGGAGCGTCGAGGCTGTACGGCAAGAGGAGGAGGAGAGTGGAGGAGGAGGAGAGGAGGAGGAGGAGGAGGAGGAGGAGGGAGGGAGGAGGGGAGGAGGAGGGAGGAGGAGGAGGAGAGTGCAGGAGGCGATGAAGAAAAGAGTGAGAGAGGGGAGGCAAAGTGCCAAAGAGAGGAAATCGAAGGTGGAATGACAGGAAGGAGTAGGTGGAGAGGTAGAGGTAGGGTTGGGGAACAAAGGCTGAGGTGGGATGAGGAGGTGTTGTGAGGGGGGGTGGGGGGGGGTGGGGGGGGGAGGAGGAGGGGGGGGAGGGGGAGGAGGAGGGGCAGCTTGAACGAGGAGGCGACAGATGAAGGACAGCAGAGAAGGGAGAAGAGGGGGAGGAGGAGGAGGAGAAGAACAGATGAATGAAGGAGGGCGGGGAGGAGGCAGAAGGAAGGGATGGAGATGGAGAGAGGGAGAACAAAAGGAAGCAAGCAGGTCGCGGTGAAGAGGGGGGAACTGGAGAAGCAGATGTTGGAAGGGGGGAGGGAGGGAGGGAGGGAGGGGAGGGAGGGAGGGAGGGGAGGGAGGGAGGGAGGGGGGGAGGGGGAGGGAGGGGAGGAGGGAGGAGGGGAGGGAGGGAGGGAGGGAGGGAGGAGGGAGGGAGGGAGGGAGGGAGGGGGGGGAGGGAGGGGGGAGGGGAGGGAGGCGAGGGGGAGGGAGGGAGGCGGAGGGAGGAGAGGAGCAGCTCGAGGAGGAAGGGAGGAGGGAGGGAGGGAGGGAGGGAGGGAGGGAGGGAGGGGGGGAGGGAGGGAGGGAGGGAGGTGAGGGTAAGAGGTTTGCTGTTGTCAATCCCAGGGAAGTGACAGAATGGAGGGAGGGAAACCGAGGAACACAGGTTTCCTAAGCAACAGTAATCATTGATTCTGGGTAAAGCACCTATTTGCAGAGGTTTCAATTAAATAATAGATTTGGAACATTCTCTCTCTCCGACTCCCTCACACACACCCCCACGCCCACACACTCGCTCTCTCTGGCTTTCCAGAAAAGGGCTCCTTAGCTTGAGGCAGAGATGTGCAGTTGAATCGAGACGAGGAAATGGAGACGGTGATGCAAAGGGAAAAGCGTTGGAAGGAAGAAAAAGAAAAAAAGGAGAACGAATACCAGCCCCAGCACCTGTGGTGTGGAAGG
>OLKM01000568.1:254231-256731 GCA_900291075.1 Melanogrammus aeglefinus | reverse complement strand
CGCTCACCCCCTTTCATTTAAGCTTCCCCTACAATTTTTTTTTACTATTATTATCGCGGTTACATCCAGTAAAATGCCAAAGAATAAAAAGTAAGAGTAAAGGCATTTCCAAACACTCTCTGTATACATAGTCAGCATAGTCTGTGTCAACGATGACAAAGTGTGTGGATTTATCGGAACTACAAAGGATATGACATCACAGACAGAAAATACACACAGTCACTGATTCCCAAGTAAAGAACGACCACTGTATTCAGTCTGCCTGAGTTTTTTATATCATGCATGTGTTTGGTGTACATACTTGTGTGTACATGCTGGACATTGTGTTTGGAAGGTCTTTATGTGTATATGCTATTTGCGTTTGGGACTGTATGCGGTGTGTACTCTACGCTCTCTTTGAGTGAAATGTGTGTATTTGTGGCATGCCGTGTGTTTACTTTTAGTTTGTACTCTGTGGGCCCTTTTTCTAAAAACGGACTCTGTGAACTAATCAGGAGCTTTCTCCGTGCACTATGTCCGCCGTGAGATACGCGCCAGGGACAGCTTGCTTTGGTTTACTCCGCTGTTCTCTCCTCACTAAATCAAAACAAAATGTCTCAATGGTTGTCCGATGCCATCTAGCCTTGTTTGAATTTTTTTCCCACACCCTTTTAGCAAATTCTGGTGGTACCTCATCGGCAAACATCACCACGTCCACAACTACACAACTTCAGTTGAGGAAAGATCGTTCTACAAATTAACTGATTGAGAAATTTGAGGGATGCGAGAAATGGACTATGACACACATGGGAGAGGTATTCCGGTAATGTAAATCTTGAGAAGGATTGTAAATAGAGTAAGGGCCTCAAGTCCCAACTTCCAATTCTCCAACGATATGCAATATCTGCAGCAACATCTACTTCCACTTGGGTGTGCATAGTATTTTTAGATTTATGACTGGAACAGCCTTGAAGCTCTGTCTGTATTTGAAATGCTCGTTAACGTCTGGAAATATGGTTCAGACTCTTTCTACTGGTTAAACTGCTGAATAGGGCTAGTAATAGGGTAAATTAGTGTAAAGTGAACCCACCTAGAGGAGCTAAGGTGATTGACAGGCAAGATGGATTCCCCAAACCAATCAGGTAAAAGATGCCCTGATTGGCCAGAAATGAGCTGGGGGCAATCTGAAACTCTTAATCGCCTCCCGCTCAGGGCAGCTGCAGTCAACCACAAAAACCTTTGTCAGCATTTTACTCACTATTAGCTGGCAGATTGCATTTCTAACAGATTGAACACTATAGCCCTTAAATCTGCAGGACCTTTTGGATTGTATTCAGCTCTTCTTTAAATAACTATAAGCCATCATATAAAAAAGTGCCTTTGAACAATTAAATTCAATCTAGCAAAAATCAAGTGTTACATGTCAAATATCATCTGAACATTTAAGCCATCGAGGATAAAACTCAAAAAGAGGGTAGAAACTAAAAGGACACTTTTTTAGGTAGAGTTTTGTAGTTTTTATAAGATTAAGGATGGTTAATGGCAAATAATCTGTTTAAATTATTCAAGTCTAGGGTTAGGGGAGTTTCCTTTAGGTGTGAGAGATGTTAAGTCTGGTATTAATATTATTTTGGTTACAGTTTGGTAAAAGGTAACAGTAAAGGGTAAAAGAGTTTAGGTATTTGGTTATAGCAGAGTATGTCATACTTTTCCTCTTAGATGAAAATTAACTTAATTCTTCATGACAGCAAAATGTTTGATTAATTTTTGAGCATGATCATGGGAAGATATAGGCAGCAATTTACCAACGAGACAATGGGTGTGCAAAAGTTATAGTGCGGTGAAGCGTATAAAGTACAAAGAACACAAACAGAATCATCAATACTCAAATTTTCTGAGAATGTAACATTCCTCACCACACCATAAAATGTGTACATGCGACGCGTCCTGTCTATTGTTCACTCCTTTTGAAACTCATTTCCCAACACCTCAGTTGCCAGCGCTGGAATACCATTGGCCAGGTCAGTAGCTGGCTTCAGCAGGGACACAGCCTCTGCCAGTCAGTAGTCTCAGACTCTTACTCTGCAGGAGTAGGATAATATTCCACGCGGAAAATATTATTACCATCAATTGGACTCCATAAGTCTGCCCCAGTTCTCTCCCAACATCTTAGCCACCAAAAACAAATGGATGGGGTTACTTACGTTTGTGGCCACGTTTATCCTAATGTTTAGTCAAGAGTACACAACAACAAGCAATGGTCGGTTTAAACAGAGTAAGCTTCATTAAACGCTAAGGACAGAGCTGAAAGAGAATGAGGATTAACCACCACTGAAATTCTAATTTCTCGTACATTTTGTCTTTGAGCTGCATGAGATGCCAACATTATAGTGTAGTAGGCTACAGTACAGTACTTAAGTACTTTTTTAAGTCAAGTTTTAACGTATGGTCACTGAATGTGGCTGAATGTTGGCTAGATGCTCAGAGCACCAACCTTGTTCAAATAAAATTCACACCTTTA
>OLKM01000568.1:236185-241615 GCA_900291075.1 Melanogrammus aeglefinus | reverse complement strand
TAGGGTTGAGTAAGTCAGACTTTTCCAGGACGAGGCCATACAATGAGCAGTCTTTACCCATCTTGGTAAACATCTGAACCTCTCTCTGTTCTTCTGGTCCTCACTGTTATTTCCCCATCCCTCGCCGTGTTTAGATAGGCTGTAGGAGGAGGTTTGGCCCGTGACGCTGTGGTCACAGTTCTTCATCAGCCTCTTACCCAACATGGCTGCGATACTGTAAGTTCTTAAGAAACTTTTTTTTTTTTTCTCTCTCTCTCTCTCTCTCTCTCTCTCTCTCTCTCTCTCTCTCTCTCTCTCTCTCTCTCTCTCTCTCTCTCGCTCACACCATCTGTCTTGCTCTCAGTCTGTTGTTCTCATGCTCCACCTCTTCCCCTGTTCTCCCTCTCTCTCTCATTTCGGAGAACTCAACGCAAAGTGAAGGAGGTCGCCCCACTTGACCCGTTGGTGATGATGATGATGATGATGATGATGATGATGATGATGATGATGATGATGATGATGATGATGATGATGATGATGTTGATGATTATAAGTTGGATTGGAAAAAAAGGCCATTGTGACACCACTGCACGGTGACAACAATGGGGCAATGCACGCACGCACGCACAGACAAAGAGGGAAATGACTTCCACCGCACTGAGCATAGTGCCGAGTCACAGTCGGCGGAGAAGGGGCGGACATTCTTGGGGGCAAAATAATTTGTAAAATTACAGTCACTCCTGGTGGGAAAGTGGAAACTTTTGACTAAACTCCACTCTCAGATGAACAACCACTTAGATGACTAAGAGGACGAAAGAAAGAAGGAACGAAAGAAAGAAAGAAAGAAAGAAAGAAAGAAAGAAAGAAAGAAAGAAAGAAAGAAAGAAAGAAAGAAAGAAAGAAAGAAAGAAAGAAAGAAAGAAAGAAAGAAAGAAAGAAAGAAAGAAAGAAAGAAAGATTGAAAAAAAGATTGATAGATAGATGCAACGAAAATAGATAGATAGATAGATAGATAGATAGATAGATAGATAGATAGATAGATAGATAGATAGATAGATAGATAGATAGATAGATAGATAGATAGATAGATAGATAGATGATGTGTGTGTGTCTGCCTTTAAATGTGTGTGTATGTTTTATTGTGTGGGCGTGTGTGTTTATATGTGTGTGTTTGTGAATGTTAATTTGTGTGTGTGTGTGTGTGTTTTATTGTGTGGGCGTGTGTGTTTATATGTGTGTCTTTGTGAGTGTTCATTTGTGTGTGTGTGTGTGTGTGTGTGTTGTGTGTGTGTGTGTTTGTGTGTGTGTGTGTGTGTGTGTGTGTGTGTGTGTGTCCGTGCGTGCGTGCGTGCGTGCATGGGTGGGTGCGTGAGTGCGTGCGTGTGTGTGTGTGTGTGTTTGCGTGTGAGAAAAAGAGAGATAGAGTAGGAACCAAAACAGAGCTTGTAGATAATCTAAAACCCACACAAGTTCATTCAGTTGTTTTATGGCGGTGAGCAAAGAAACACACACACACACACACACACACACACACACACACACACACACACACACACACACACACACACACACACACACACACACACACACACACACACACACACACACACACACACACACACACACACACACACACACACACACACACACACACACACACACACACACACACACACACACGCACACACACATATAGTAAAATAATATCCACATATAACACAATACATAAAAAATACTCATACCACCGGTAAAACTGCTGAATAATCAATATTTTTTCAAATTATTTAGGGAGCTGAAAGTAAACAATATGTCCACAAGATGGCGGAGTACAGCAATATTACTCGGGTATCAGCGCTACTCATTGTGACAATGAACTCTTAAACAAAAACAACAATAGCCCATCATCGTTCATAACCACATCTAAGCTATTTCCGGGAAGTTAGGTACGTATTGATTGCATATAGTCTATAAATTATTTAAGAGGAGACCACAGGTGGGTTCTTGCGTCAGCTTGAGCCTCATTGCTGAACACGAGAGTCGACCGGAGGGGAGGGGATCCAGACCTTGCTTTAATTTTGAACTGGACGAATTGATTATATTCCAAGCCCACGGATTTCAGCAAACGTATCTTTCAAACTGATCATAAAAAAAACGTGTAGGAAAGATTTTGCGCTGAAAACGCACGACTTGCGTGCGGCTCTAACGTCGGCGTTGCACCAGTAGACGGGAGTGAGTCACAGGTGGGTACCAGTCCGGACCCAAGATTACTCGCCACGTGGATCACGTTTAAAGTCATATAAGGTAACGCGGTGAGTGAGGGTGGAGAATAACTATGACTTCACACCTCAGTCTTGTGTTGTTTGTATGTGTGTGTGTGTGTGTGTGTGTGTGTGTGTGTGTGTGTGTGTGTGTGTGTGTGTGTGTGTGTGTGTGTGTGTGTGTGTGTGCTGTGTGTGTGTGTGTGTGTGTGTGTTGTGGCGCGCGCGCGCGCGAGCGCTACGCGTGCTGACACCGGTACGCGTCACATACACACACACACACACACATCCTGGGATCCGGTCATTCATGATGTCATTATAGACAGGGAGATCCCAGACGTCTGAAGAAAAGCAGGAAACGAGGCAGTCTGTGATCTGAAGAGCTACGTAGGAGTGCGTAATGTAGTCGGGGTTTTCTTTCTCCAAGACATGACAACGTTTTCAACACATTAAAAAGATAGATAAATGGACTGA
The DNA here is from genome assembly GCA_900291075.1 of Melanogrammus aeglefinus. NCBI lineage: Eukaryota > Metazoa > Chordata > Actinopteri > Gadiformes > Gadidae > Melanogrammus > Melanogrammus aeglefinus. The sequence goes on along the minus strand of OLKM01000568.1, from coordinate 238,904 downwards.
GGAAGAGAGGAGACACACTTGATGAGATATTCAGCAATTAAAATTGATCACAACGATAGACCATACAATCTTTTTCTGGTAATTAATTAATTCTTGCTCTCGGAAACGGAGCTGTCACCCAAAAGGAGATGTCTGCAGGTGAAGGCAATCCAAGGTCCTACCTGTAGTAATTTTCTGAACATCACGTCGCAACTTTTTGGAAAAGTACAACATACAACAAGTAGAACTAGCCCTAACATACATCAAGATTTAATAAGAGAGAGGCAGAGAGAGTCTAGAAAATCTCAAGAGAGGAAAATTGACAAAGAAGCCAAAGAGAAATAAAGACGGAAAGAATTAAAGAAACAAAATGCTTTCATTGCTAATTAACAATAGTCCATCATTGTTGAGGAGAAACCTTGAAGCTTGTTCGTTCAGATGTAGTCTTTCACCATGTCAGCCAATGAACACACAGCGCCACAGGTCAGTGAGTACATCGTCACAAAAAGTAGAGCGATGGCAGACAGACAGGCCAACAGACTGTCAGACTGACAGAGGGACACACAGTTAAGGAGATAGGAAGAAGGCCAGCTTAGAAGACAGATAGAATGATTGGTAGTCTGGCAGACACAGTACACAGACTGGTAGGGAATGATAAAGATTATCAGGCCAATGGGAAGGGATGGAGAGAGAGAGGGAGAAAGAGAGTGAAAGGAGACAGACTTCAGTCTGTCACTCAGACACGATGTAATCATCAACTTTCGTTGATGTCTGTATTTCCTAGTCACAGTGACAACCATGACTGTGTGTGTGTGTGTGTGTGTGTGTGGTGTGTGTGTGTGTGTGTGTGTGTGTGTGTGTGTGTGTGTGTGTGTGTGTGTGTGTGTGTGTGTGTGTGTGTGTGTGTGTGTGTGTGTGTGTGTGTGTGTGTGTGTGTGTGTGTGTGTGTGTGTGTGTGTCGCCGGCCCACCTTGGGTGTGTGTCGGGGAGGAGCGGGAGATAGGTAGGAATCCCACATTGACTGGTGGATCAAGCGAGAGAGAGAGAGAGACAGAGAGCGAGAGAGATAGAGAGAGAGAGAGACAGAGAGAGAGAGAGAGAGACCGAGAGAGAGAGACAGAGAGAGAGACAGAGAGAGAGACAGAGAGAGAGAGAGAGAGAGAAGGTAAAAGTTGCTATGAGTCACGAAAACAAGGGAGAGGAAGGGAGGGGACTGGAGGGGAGGAGAGAAAGAAGAGAGGGAGGGAGGGAGGAGGGAGTGAGGTATAATTATGGTAGGAGCCTGCCAGGGAGTGAGGAGAGAAGTGCAGACAAGGGTGGAAGACAGGAGAGGAGAGACAGTGAGAGAAACGAGAATTTAGAAGAAAGAAAAATAAAGAAAAAAAAGCGAGCAGAAAAAAAGAACTGCAGAGAGAGAGAGAGAGAGAGAGAGAGAAAATAGCTGAAGCAAGTGAGGGCACAGACTGGGAAAAAGAAAGAAAGAAAGAAAGAAAGAAAGAAAGAAAGAAAGAAGGAGAGGAACTCCCTTCATCTGGGACAACTTAGTCCAACTGCCGCGCTTGGGCTGCTCACATACACACACACATACACACACACTCTCTTCTTCCAGTGCACTGCGCACGCACACACATCCATTCACACTCTGGGGGCTGTGTGGTGCTGGTCAGAGTTGAGAGCAGAGCTGCGCGGGTCTCTTCAGGGAGCGAGGACTCTCCTCCTTGTTCTTCCAGTCTTCATTCAGCGCGCTGACCTTCATCGACGCCTCCATCTCCACAGCCATCTGTCCTGACAACAGATAAGGATTACTCATTTTGTCGTCTGCTTTCTCAAGCTTAGGTTTTTTCGGGGGGGGGTTTTGTTTTTTGTTGGCTGATTCTTTTTTTTTTCCCGCTGATCACATTTTGTGTGAACTTTTGTCATCACAAAACTTGGAGGACAGAGTTAGAAGAAGAAGAAAGCAAAGCCGGGGGGGCAAGAGAGAGGCAAGAAGATCACAGGAAACCTAGAAAGAGGGAGAGGGGACACGAGATAACAGCCAAAGAGGTGAGATACAACTGGGGGAAGGGAAGAGGAAAATAACAAAGACAGACTGTTTTCTTTACATCCCTCCATCAGTGGATGACAGCTCGATTTAAAAAGTGTGTTTTGGTCAGATCTACTACTCGTCTTACCATCGCCGCTGACCAGCATCTCAGCATCTGTCCATCAGAGGCGCTTCGCTGAAACTTTTGCAGCATTCAACAAAGAACACGCCAATCAGCATTCTGGCCTATCGGCTAGAGCGACCAATCAGCCGACCAGCCAATCAGCCGTCAGCTGCTTCCCGCTCCAGCATGTCCAGGGTCTTGCCTCTGCTCAGCTGCGTGCTGCTGCTCCTCTACGCCCAGAGCGGTGGCTCGTCCCAGCCCCCCTCCCTGAGCGTGCACGCCCTCCACCACCACCACCAGCCCCAGGTGGTGGCTGCGGCGGCGGCGACGGCGGGAGCATCAGCCGGCACCGCCACGGTGGAGGTGGGGAAGGAGGAGGAGGAGGAGGAGGAGGAAGAGGAGGAGGCGGCGGCGGGGGAGTGCCCGTCCTGCGTCCTGGCCAGGATGCGGAGGGGTGGCGGCGGCGGGCTGGAGGAGGAGCGCGGTGCCATGGAGGAGGCGCAGCAGGACGTGGTGGAGGCGGTGAAGAGGCACATCCTCAACATGCTGCATCTGGAGGACCGGCCCAACATCACTCGCCCGGTGCCCCGCGC
>OLKM01000568.1:218685-226185 GCA_900291075.1 Melanogrammus aeglefinus | reverse complement strand
TTCAAATACGTACGTTGAACTGAAGAGGTACCACATAATAATTGTATTACACAATTCTATGTCAATTGTATGAACGATACATTCTGAAAACATAATGCCCATAAATGCCCTTCATATCGCGGCTTTTTGGAGCGAAGCCCCGAGCTCAGTAAGTATAGCTGACAGCTGCTTCTGAGCGGTGGTCATGACGGTCTGTCATTTTGGCCATAATGACTAGCCAGCGCGCCCACTACTGTAAAGCCCATGGACATCCAGTCCAAACACCGGGAGAGAGACATTGACAGGAATAGAGAGAGAGAGAGAGAGAGAGAGAGAGAGAGAGAGAGAGAGAGAGAGAGAGAGAGAGAGAGAGAGAGAGAGACAGAGAGAGAGAGAGAGAGAGAGAGAGAGACAGAGAGAGAGAGAGAGAGAGAGAGAGAGAGAGAGAGAGAGAGAGAGAGAGAGAGAGAGAGAGAGAGAGAGAGAGAGAGAGAGAGAGAGAGAGAGAGAGAGAGAGAGAGAGAGAGAGAGAGAGAGAGAGAGAGAGAGAGAGAGAGAGGGGAAACGAGTGAAATAGAGAGAGCTAGAGGGACAAGGAGAGAAGCGGAGAATCAACAGAGATTTAAACTGGATATAGACTTGAAGGGTGGCTCCTCGAAAGAGGTGTTGGCCTCAAATAAAGCCTAGCGCTGAGATGACAGCTTTCTATAAGCCTCACAGGTGTCCTAGCTAATTAGCATTGTAGGACAACTGTGCTGACGTGCTATTAGTGATAGTATCGTCCAACTCACCTCCCACTGGCTGCTATGTATAAACAACAAGTACTAATACTATTCGTCTACCACTACTGCTGCTACAGAAAATGGGCAATTCCGCTGTCTGATTCTGACTGATACCACTGACTGAATACCCCTTGGTTATATTGAAAGGGGGAGAGGCAGAGCGGGAAGAGGGGACTGGAGGGTAGAAGGTGGTTTCCAGGAAGATGCTTATGTAACAGTACCAGAGGGGGACTCAACCCCATGATTACAACGCTGTCTTGACCCCTACAGTTCTAGGAAACCTTCTGAACCATAGACTTGGGCATGCGTGTGTGTGTGCGTGTGTGCGTGTGTGTGCGTGTGTGCGTGCGTGCGTGCGTGCGTGCGTGCGTGCGTGCGTGCGTGCGTGCGTGCGTGCGTGCGTGCGTGCGTGCGTGTGTGTGTGTGTGTTGTGGGTGTGTGTGTGTGTGTGTGTGTGTGTGTGTGTGTGTGTGTGTGTGTGTTTGTGTGGGTGTGTATGACACAATGCACCATGATTCAGGCATTTCCATTACTTCACATTTGGGTTTTGGTAAACGTGAGAACATGAAGACTAAACAGATGACTAGATGAGAGAGGGAGAGAGAGAGGGAGAGAGAGAGAGAGAGAGAGAGAGAGAGAGAGAGAGAGAGAGAGAGAGAGAGAGAGAGAGAGAGAGAGAGAGAGAGAGAGAGAAGAGAGAGAGAGAGAGAGAGAGAGAGAGAGAGAGAGAGAGAGAGAGAGAGAGAGAGAGAGAGAGAGAGAGAGCCAGACAGAAAGTTTCTTCAACTAAATACAACAAGAATCCCACCAATCCCATAATTGTAGCGCTGTGTATGTCTGTGTTCAGGCTAACATTGAGTGACGGCAGATGTAAATATTACTTTGCATTCTTCTTCAAATGTGGCCATAATTCTATGTTAAAACATGTTTTATGTGTCCATGGCGCCTTTATGTGTATGGTGTGTGTATGTGTGTTTTTGTGTATATGTTTGTGTGTGTGTGTGTGTGTGTGTGTGTGTGTGTGTGTGTGTGTGTGTGTGTGTGTGTGTGTGTGTGTGTGTGTGTGTGTGTGTGTGTGTGTGTGTGTGTGTGTGTGTGTGTGCGTGTGTGTGTTCGTTCTTGTGTTTGTGTGTGTGTGGTTGATGTGTGTGAGAAAGAGGGTAAAATAATGACATGCTTTGCTTGTACAGCGAATAATTCTTAGATGTGGCTGACTAACAGCAACATCGTGTGTGTGTGTGTGTGTGTGTGTAGCTTGTACAGTGAATAATTCTTAGATGTGGCTGACTAACAGCAACATCGTGTGTGTGTGTGTGTGTGTGTGTGTGTGTGTGTGTGTGTGTGTGTGTGTGTGTGTGTGTGTGTGTGTGTGTGATAAAGTATGTACTTCCATATGAGTATGCACATGTATATATATTTCAAGACATTTTGTGTTTGTGCGTCTTCGTCTTGACCAGAACTGTGTCCTCAAGGGGATGTAATGTTGTCTGAGCGTTGTTTCCTGATGCGACAAAACCCTGATGTCAAGATAACACGGACATCTCTCCCTCCCCTCCCTCTCGCCCTCCCTCTCCCTCCCAGGCGACTCCCCGGGCGTCATCAACTTCATGCTGTCCAGGGAAGGCGGCGAGCCCTCTCTGGTGGAGCAGGCCAACGTTTGGCTCTTCCTCCGCCTGGCCAAGAACAACCGCAACCGCGCCAAGGTCACCATCCGGCTGATCCAGCAGCACCCGGCGGCGGGGCCAGGGGCCCCCTCCCAGGCCCAGGGCGACGTCCTGCTGGCCCAGAAGACGGTGGACACCCGCCGCAGTGGCTGGCACACCTTCCCCGTGTCGGGGGCGGTGCAGGCCCTCCTGGAGGCCAGCCAGACCGCCGCGCCGCTCAGCCTCCGCGTGTCCTGCCCGCAGTGCGCCGGGCTGGGCGCCACCACCGTGCTGGTGTCGGGCCGGGCGTCCCAGCGGGAGCAGTCCCACCGGCCCTTCCTGATGGCGGTGGTGCGGCCGGGCGTCGACGGCGAGCCCCGGCGGCGCCGGCGCCGGGGGCTGGAGTGCGACGGCAAGGTGCGCGTGTGCTGCAAGCGGCAGTTCTACGTCAACTTCAAGGACATCGGCTGGAACGACTGGATCATCGCGCCGCCGGGCTACCACGCCAACTACTGCGAGGGCGAGTGCCCGTCGCACGTGGCCAGCATCACGGGCTCCTCGCTGTCCTTCCACTCCACCGTCATCAACCACTACCGCATGCGGGGCTACAGCCCCTTCCAGAGCATGCGCTCGTGCTGCGTGCCCACGCGCCTGCGGCCCATGTCCATGCTGTACTACAACGAGGAGCAGAAGATCGTCAAGAAGGACATCCAGAACATGATCGTGGAGGAGTGTGGCTGCTCGTAAGAACGGCGACTCCCACCCCCAACCCCACCCCCCCCCGACCCTACACCCCGAACCCCAACCTTCCCCCCCCACCCATGCCCCAACCACTCACCCCCCAAACCCCGCCAAACCCCACTGGGCAACCGGGGCTTCAATTTAGAAGTGGACTGCAGGAGGGCTGAAGAGTCAAGTGACAGAGCGAGGCAGAGAGAGAGAGAGAAGTGTTGCTAGACAGACTTTTGAACCCAAGAGAACGAGAGGACGACCCGAAAGGTAAAAGAAAACACAGAGCACCCCCAAACCAAGGAGGCAGGCGGGGTGGGGGGGGGGGGGGGCTGAGGAGGAGAGCCAGGAGAGACTCTGGTTCATCGTTACGTCATTCTCGTGGTTCTTCCTGACCCTGACCTTCTCTCCGTCCATCCATCTGTCCCTCAGTCCCTCAGTTCGTCCGTCCGTCCGTCCGTCCGTCCATCCATTCGACCAGTCATCCCATCAATCCAGCATCTCTCTGAAAGGGGAAAACCAGGTCCAGCAGGGAGAGAGACTGAGAGATATAGAGCGAGAGAGAGCGAGAGAGAGAGAGAGATAAAGAGGGAGGGAGAGTCTCTACAGCACTTTCAGAAAGAAAAAAATGAAAAACAATATTGAAAAAAAAAGAATATCTAATATATTTTTGTTACAAAACAGAGTGAGGGAGGCTAGATACTTATTTATGATGCAGAGGGAGTCCCCCCCCCTCTCCCCCCCCCCCCCTCCGACAAATGTAAATGGGAGAGAGAGAGAGAGAGAGAGAGAGAGGAGAGAGAGAGAGAGAGAGAGAGAGGAGAGAGAGAGAGAGAGAGAGAGAGAGAGAGAGAGAGAGAGAGAGAGAGAGAGAGAGAGAAAGGGGAGAGAGAACAAACGAAGAAGACCTAACAATCTAAACTATGCAACTTGTTTTGAGTCTTTGAGAGCTTCTTGTGTTTCACATTGGTGTAAGATGCATTTGTATTCGTACAAATGCATATCAGTGCCATATGTTGATTGTTTACTTATTTTCTATCACGTAAAAAAAACAACAGAGAAAGACTCTTTGACAATTATTCAGAAGTAACTTTGTGTGTGTGTGTGTGTGTGTGTATGTGTGTGGGTGTGCGTGTCTGTGTTCTGTGTTTGTGTGCATGTGCGTGTGCGTGTGTGTGTGTGTGTGTGTGGGTTGAGAGATACTTGAAAGAAACAAGTTGGCCCAGCTGCTGGTACCAAACACTTCTTTATGTTATCATTATTGTTCTTTTGTTGTTGTTTTTTTATCATTATTGTAAGTATAATAATAATGTTATTGCTGTTAATAATAATAATAATAATAATAATAATATTTCATTTTGGTTACGTATGTTCGTTTTATTTTGTAAAGAAACGTTAGATACGTTTTGTTTATTTTTGCACTATAGTGACACTATGTAGAGACTAGCTGCAGACAGACAGGATCAGAGGATCACAGAACACAGACGAGTGGCTGAGGAGGAGGCCAGAGAGTCAATCCCAGCTCTAGGCTGCCATGCATACGATCAAACTGCCCTTGAGAAAAAAAAAAACCTTACCCAATGCAAAGACAGCCAAACTGTCCTTCTGGAAGAGATTGGCAGCAAAATGCCTAAAATGTAAACTCAGATTTTAGCCAGAATTCCATGAAAATGTCTGTCCTGAAACGTTTTGCTCATGAGTAAAGGCAGCAGACAGTAGTGTTAGACACATATTGACTTGTTATCATGCACTGTTAAGTTAAATCACAAGGCCTGGTTGTATGACAAAACTGCATGAAATCACTTAATAAAAATTCCCTTGTCTGTTTTAAATGCATGGCTTTTGATTTAGAAGATAATTAAAGGCACTTTAATACTCATGGGTCATGGGCGTCTATTAAGAGAATATTGACAAGGAAAACAAAATGTGCCACGAGCCAACACAGCAGACATGTTTCAGGGGCTTTAAAAGGACAATGAAACAACAAAACAAGTCGTGTATGATTTGGTTTACCATTGGTTTACCATAGAAGCTTGAGCACAAGTTTGAAAGAAAAATACTGTGGCGAGTTAATTAACCTCACATGTCAGTTTTATAATCTTCATAATCAACAATATCGCTTCCTATACGAAGACTATTCTATTCCCTTTCCTTAAGAGGACGATTCCATTTTTGTAGTTCTTAAGTAGTTCCATGTTTCCCCAATTGTATCAACTGTCGAACATACTTCCCTTCATTCCTACAATGGACTCCACTTCCCATAGTTCCAGAGCACTGAGAGCAGTGAGGCTTAGAGATGTATTGTATTTTTCAAATAAAGGTCACTGAAAATGACGGTGAATATGCGCAAACCAATCATCCCTTTTAATGACGTACCAGTTGATGTTTTTGTGTTTGTCTGGGTGTCGAGAGGACGGTGTGGTCCTTTATGTCTGTCTGTCTGTCCATTCTTTGCACAAAGCCAAGCCTAGGTACAAACTGTACCATGCCCCTCTTAACCCGCAGTGTGTAAACCTTTACCTAGAGACTCATAGAGTACCTGTTCCATGCTGTGTCCGATGTGAGGTGAAAAAAAATGTTACAGAATCAGAAAAAAACGACCCTCAAATACAAGCAAAGAGTTGTACAGAAGAAATATGTGGTTGTGTTTGTTCCAATTCTTTTTCATTGAAATTATAAAAGGTCAAAAAAATAAATAACTCTTGACACTGAACAAGTGAACAATGGATAAAAAGTATATTTTTTATTCTGTATACATGGAAAAAAAAGATACCAGTATGTTGCATTGCTTTGTTGTACAAATCAAAATGTGCTTGTGGCTACGTTTTTTTAATCTAATTTATTTTTCAGTATTTTTTTTGATCTTCTGTGTCACCATTAAAGTTAAACGGATGTACACCAAGTATATGACTTCCCAGTTGTGTCATTGCTCGTCGAAATCTTGGAGTTGAACAAAGTCTGCTTCTCACATCATCTCCTGTCTGTTCACAATTGACACTTTTTCTCATCCTTCTCTCTCTCGTCGTACCTCTCTCTACATTGTCCCCCCTCTTTTCACTCCTTCTTTCTTTCCCCCCTCTATTTTTCCTTCTGCTAATGCTATTTTAAGCTAGTGGCGCGTGTGTGTATGTGCCTGTTAACTAATGTGGCATGTAATAGTTTGGCAGAACTGTATCGCAAGTTCAAGAGAAAATTTGACTTCATTTGTCCCAAGAGGCCAACTGATTTTGGCCAAGGAAGTAGAGATTAATGACGACACAATGACGATAACGGCACAGTGAAGCACTCAGAACTTTCCTGGTAGAATCCCCCAGAAGAGGAGGATGAGAGAAGGATTTATCTCTGTTTGCCCTGGCCTTGGGGAGTCTATCGTTAGTGCCAAATGAAAGACTAAGTCCTTATTCTTTGGTCTTGTGGAGGCTAACTATAGCCTTCAGGGTCAGTGGTGGCTATTTAGCTGAAAGTGAGTCTGCTTCTTTTCAATGGGATGTAGTCTTAAAGGGACAGTGAGTGTATTTTAGAACCTATATATATACATATTACCACGCACCTTTTGGATGAGGGGACATTTAAAGAGTTGAATGATTTCAAATTGAACCAGAATTCATTTTGCAGATTAACCTAGTGGAGGTGCAGACATAAATGGAATTCCATCAAGACAGCTGATAAGAATATCAACACAAGCATCAACAGAAGGAAGCCATGAGTTCAATTTTTCCAATAAGTGAGGCATTTGACTTCTGCTAGCATAATCCAGATCCAATAGTAGAGCGGTGCAGAAGGACAAGAACTCCTCTGAACCCCAGGAACACAGAGCCAAACGGTGCAGGGATAAGACGTGACACGCACTAGTCACCGTGATCAAGGCTCTTACTCACAGGCAGATAAAGATATTTATTCTGGTGCACACACACGCAATCATATGCATTTGCATACACATAAACCCAAACAAACACACAGACACACGCACGCACGCACACACACACACACACACACACACACACACACACACACACACACACACACACACACACACACACACACACACAGCACACACACACACACACACACACACACACACACACACACACACACACACACACACACACACACACACACACACACACACACACATCACACACACACACAAACGTTCCCACGTAGAAACTCAGGCACATATCTAGACAAACATATGCTAATGTATACACGCATAAACGTTGGGGTACAATTCACATGCACGTGTATGTACATGTTTGTGTGAGTGTGTGTGTGTGTGTGTGTGTGTGTGTGTGTGTGTGTGTGTGTGTGTGTGTGTGTGTGTGTGTGTGTGTGTGTGTGTGTGTGTGTGTGTGTGTGTGTGTGTGTGT
>OLKM01000568.1:208685-216185 GCA_900291075.1 Melanogrammus aeglefinus | reverse complement strand
ACAGGACAGTGAAGTGAAGACAGACAGCAAGGCGGGCTTGAAAGAAAGAGGGAATAGGACCGCAAGTTGGGCTCAAACCTGGGTGGACTCAGGTTGAGCCAAACCCGCCGGAAACAATCGCTTTCAACGGCAACTCGACAAAAAGAATGAGCGGACACAGGCCTGGTTCGATACCGGAGAGATAGTGCTGATAGGTTCATGCTTATTATCACCACTACTAATCAGCACTGCTAAATGACACCAGTATGGTATACAGTAACACTATGTTATCTGGAGATCAAAGAGGGCATTCACAAAGCCTTGTGTATTGTACATGTGTGTGTGTGGAGGATGTGCATGCTTGTATGCGGTGTGTGTGAGTGTGAGGTAGATCCTGTTGTTAAAGGAACAGTACAACAACTAGCAGATGACACTGGGCCGAGATCAAAGAGCTGTACGGGGCTGTGCAGGTTTGGGTTTCTATATCTCTCTGTAGTCCACCCTACCATTGCCTGTGTGTCAGTTTGTGTGTGTGTGTGTGTGTGTGTGTGTGTGTGTGTGTGTGTGTGTGTGTGTGTGTGTGTGTGTGTGTGTGTGTGTGTGTGTGTGTGTGTGTGTGTGTGTGTGTGTGTGTGTGTGTGTGTGTGTGTGTGTGTGTGTGTGTGTGTGTGTGTGTGTGTGTGTGTGAGTTCACACATGTTTGTTATTATGTGTTTATGTGTGCGTGAATCTGCAAATGTATGTGTATATGTTTGTGTGCCCGCGTTGGCCTATGTGTTCATAATGTCCGTGGGTATATGAGTGTACGTGTGTGTGTGTGCATGCAAGCCCTTGGCTGTTTATGTGTGCATGTGCTTAGTTTTATATGTGTGTGTGTGCTTGCCTGTGTTTGTGTGTCTGTGTCTGTGTCCTTGCCTGTGTGTGTGTGTGTGTGTGTGTGTGTGTGTGTGTGTGTGTGTGTGTGTGTGTGTGTGTGTGTGTGCGTGTGCGTGTGTGTGTATGTGTACGTGTGTGTGTGTATGTGCGTGTGCGTGTGCATGTGCGCGTGTGCGTGTGTGTGTGTGTGGGTGTGTGTATCTGTGGGTGTGTGTGTGTGTGTGTAGACCACAGTAGGGTGTTCCCAGTGAGTGATGTAGAATTGTGGTCGCCCGGCGTTTGATGCTCCACAATTAGGAAACTTACGTGTGCTTGGAAAGATGCTGTCACATAGTGTGTGAGTGTGTGTTTGTCTGGTACGTGGAGTTCAGAAGATTAGTACCAGAGTTGGTGGTCTATCAAAATAGCAGTTCTATGTGATGTCTGATTGATTGTGTGTCCTTCCTGTGAAAAACACGTTCAGTAATCCAGCATCAGTTGTGTTTGTGTGTATGTGTGTGTGTGTGTGTGTGTGTGTGTGTGTGTGTGTGTGTGTGTGTGTGTGTGTGTGTGTGTGTGCGTGCGTGCGTGCGTGCGTGCGTGCGTGCGTGCGTGCGTGCGTGCGTGCGTGTGTGTGTGTGTGTGGACTGTGGACTGTGGAAAAAAATTATCAAATACGGAATAATCAATCTACTCTCTTTGTTCAATAACACATTTCACATATTGAACAAATATGGTTTAGGAAAAGAGATGAAGTTGTTCTGAAAATGTAATGTTTATTTGTCCTACTCAAATGATTACATATCAAGTTAAGAATCCGGCCTAGTATGCTCATTTATTCTAAATAACGCTCAATATGTGCCAAGGCAAGAATGTCTATGTTTGTCCAGCGCTGTTTATCACCTGTTTGTTTGAAACTGCAGCTAAATAGAAACATTAGCTAACAGAAGGAACATATGTTTTGACTCAGAGGTTAGCCTGCCATGCTGACCGAGAAGGAATACCGAAAAATTATATTAAAAGTCCCTGGGGGAAACTTTAATTAGTGATATGTTATGTTATCATAAGATCTATCAACCACACATTTTGCTTTCTTAATCTGGTTGTAAATTGCGCTGTACATTCAGCTAATATTTGCTTGGGCGAAAAGTATGTTGGCTAATGACAATGTATTTTATCAATGTATATTTTGAAAGAGGCATCAATGAATGCCATTGTTGAGGCTACTATTACTGATTTCATTCAACAAACGCAAAAAGTAACAGTGATTGGATTTGCAGGTAGAACAATGAAGAAAGACAATTGTTTGGAATTTTTTGTTATACATTGTGGGTGATTACATACACGGGGAAAAACTAAAAAAACAATGTCATGTCGCGGTCTTGTCAAGCGAGGTGTGAGCGTCAGAAAGTGAATGAGTCATCCGAACACTTTAGCCCGTACAGAGTGACATTCCTACTCATTTAAAGGTCCCTTTGGAAAAAAAAAACTGTTTGTCCTTTCGTAGAGGCATTGTTACGCACACAAAAGCACAGCGATACATATGCGCACATTAATTGCAGACCAATAAAAGTGAGTTGACTTTAATGTGGGTGCGCGAGGATTATTTCTTCCTCGACACCCTCAGTTTGGCGGGAACATTCAGAGCCACACAAATCTAACAAAAAGTTCATATTTTTTATAAGTCTGTTTGAACGGAGAATAACTCACATGAGACTTTGTCAGTGTTTCGGTTGGGTGGTCGACTCAGGACATTCGGGGGAAAGAGAGAACAACTCTCCACATATTTCCTTTGGTTTGTAAACTATTATTGTTGACCCTAGACTGGCAAGTCCCATGGGGACGTCACTATAGTTTTGTCTGCGTACGAAGAACATCCAAGTTGGGTTATGTGGTGGAGGGTGGCCTGAGAGCGAGGGATGATGTCACAATTAAATACATTCAGTGGAAAAAAAATCTTCTTCTGGACGTCTTAGGGTTGTGAATCAAGCTAAACCATCCACAGATGTGTTCATCCGAGTAAACTGCACCGTGGAGCCACTTAGAGAGTTTTATCCATCTATCTACTGTTTGACGGAGGAAGACTGCATGTGTGTGTGTGCGTGTCAGTGCTTGTGCATGGGTTTGCGTGCCTGCATATATGTTTGTTTGTGTGTCTGTGTGCCTTTGTGAATCAACCGATTCAGTGAGTCTGATCTACTTTTAAAGAGAGAAACTGTGTGTTTGTGCGTGCGTGCCTACATGCGTGTGCATGTGCGTGCCTGCATGCGTGTACATGGTGTGTATGTGTGTGTGTGTGCGTGTGTGTATGTGTGGTAATCACATCCCCCTTCCAACCACTCTGGCGCTGTCCAGTGTGATTATCCGTTCAGAGATGAAATATTTGGTGATGAGCCCATCTCACATTTTAATAAGGACATAAACTGTGATCCGCGGCCGGGCCCGACTCGCACTCAGGGCCAGCGGTCGAGGTCACATCGGGTCAGCCACTTAAGTCCGAGCTGCGGGCCTTGGTGGCCTGTCTGGGTGGAGGTCCCTTCAGCTCACTGCTTTCACGAGCTGTGGACCAGCATACAGCTCCAAACCAAAATAGAGTCCAATATTTTGGGGTATTCTCATCCCTTTTTTCCCAGCGTAGGAATGCTCTCTGAATGCCCAGTTTGATGTCAGTATTTTTCTTTTTAATTTTTGATTAAAATAACAAAAGCGTAGACTTACTGTTACAATATTCCCCTCTCACGAAATGTTTGGCTTTAGCGTTTCTACTTGTTTATCAGTTGTCTAAATGTATCAAAATATTTGAGTTGTTAAATTATATCGGTATAAAACGGGTAGATAATGCACATGAGTCCTCCTGGCCTCCATTTTGTGATGGTTCCGTGCGGTTGTGCGGAGTGGAGCCAGCAGATACGGCTGTTCAGCGAGATGACTTTAGTGGAGAGACTTTGATTTACTGCGAGCATTTGGTTCTCATTGCGTTGTTGGACTGTGGAGCATCTTGCCCGGGGACAGCTAATTCACTGTTATATTTTACATCACTCCTTTCAAACACTCTTTTATGGCCTCGCTTTTAAGAAATGTTTGTCATTTTTTAACTTCTGTCATTCCAGGCTTTATCGCTCATTATGAATTGTGTGATCCCTTGATTTATGCCTTATTCCAAACTTTAAACCACTGTATAGACTGGTTCAAGCCGAATTTAAATCAATTTTATTAACATTCACATTGCTGAGGGCAGTTAACGATATAATTATAATGATATTTATAAGAGTAATTGTGGAATTTAGGACTTTCTGCAAACAAAACACTGGCAACTGCTCTCTGGACTTCTGGGGTAAAAGATCCAATATTGAGTCAAACCTTCTGACTCAAACTAGGCTTCAGAACCTTGCAGTATGGGGAAAAAATTGGCAATTTGGTAAATAAAAGCAAAATATTAAACAATCGGAATGAAGAGCAATAGAAATGGCTCTTTAGGGACCACAATATCTAACAGTGATAACTGTTAGACACTGTTAGATATAGCCTACTGTCCCATTTGACCTCCACTGGCTCAGTGGAGTAGCTTGCATCAGATTCAAGACGATAGTACTGGCCTACAAGCATATAGGCGTCGATTACACCGGGAACGCTGGGGACACGTCCCCACCAGATTTCGTCAAGATTCTTTTTGTACCCAGCACTTAGAGTTGGAAAAAAAAATAGAGTTCAATTATTATGGATTAGTACACGGGTCTTCTCAATGCCGTGGAACGCTCCGTTCACTTGCATGGGCTCTTCACAACTTCCCGGCGTGACCGCTGTCAAGGAAAACAAAGGACTTTTTGCCTATAATGGCGTCTTTGGTATCACTCCTCAAGTAGTCCGGTAACTTTCAGCTTCTTCGGTTGCTAAGCGACGCCAACATCTGTGGCGGACTATTTCTCTGCTGATCAACACTACGAATGCTGGTAGCAAATTAATTGTAGAAAGACACACTATGTGAAGTAATTTTTTCGTTTTGGCACGTAGCCGTGTAATAAACGGGATAATGTACAGAACGTCGCCGGTCATTATCGAAATTAAGCCCCTTTCAGGGCGAAGCAAGACACCTTCTCTGTGCGTCGGTGTCCTGTTCGCCCTGTCGGCGTTTATTTTCCCGATAATGACCGGCGTTCTATACATTATCACTTACTTATAACACGGCTCTTCTCAATGCTGTAGACTGCTCCATTCACTTGCATGGGCCTTCCTAACGTTCAGCTGTCAATTATTTTTGTTTATTACACGGCTCTCCTCAATGCAGTGGAATGCTGCCGTCCATCATATTGACCGCTGTCAAGGAAAGTGTCATCGGTATCACTCCGCGGTCCGATACCTTATCAACCCCGGCGTATTCGGTGGCGTCAACGACGTCAAGCGACGTCAACGACTTTAGCAAACGAGTTCTCTGCTGATCAATGCCACGAATGATAACAAATACATTGGAAAAATAAACTGTGCGAAGTATTTTTTTCGATTTGGCAAGTAGCCATTATTAATAATACCAATACTCTTTGGCTGGGATGATGAGGCATCAGACAATCAAGTCATTTTAGTCTGAATACATAGGTAAAAAGCACCAGAGCAGGTTGCCAGTACCATGGACAGTATCAGAACGATAACCTGTTGAACTAAATAGATGTGGTAGGCTACACCACGGGATGCATCTGCAGACCACCGCCACATAAATAAAGGTAAGAGGTAAGATTTGCTGGTGCTGTGGCGAGGTCTTTTGTTTTTTTTTACACTCAAGTGGTCGGCTGTTTTAATTGATAGCCGGTGGAGTCGGTCTCTTGTTGACACAAAGTGACTTTTGGTCATTCTTGCTTTGCTTGAATTCTGGAATAATTGTGGTGGGGAGTGCATGAGTTTTGGTCAGAATGCCTGATGTAGGCTAGTGTCGATGTTGTGAATTGAGAACAGCCAGCTCATGATGTGATACGGCGTTCAGCTGTGCAACAAATATTTTTTCCTTCATCAATCTTGACGACTTTTGTAGTGCTGTGCGTAGCCACACGTTTGGCCCTTCTAATTTCCTTTCCTTTCCTAGCTTAGCCATATCATGTCACGTTGTCAACATTGGATACATGGAGCAGAACATAGTGGGGTCAAATGTCCGATGCGTCTCTGTCCCCCAGCACATTTCAAACCAAACTGACGCCCATGCCTACAAGGCAGTCACTGGAACTGCACCCGCCTACCTCCAAGCGTTGGTCAGACCGCACACCCCAGCGCGACCGCACTTCTCATCTATGATCACCTCATATGGACGCCTAGTACCGCGATCACTACGAGCAAGCCAAGGTCCAACAACAAAGTCCCAGCTCTTCTCTGTTCTGGCACCGCAGTGGTGGAACAAGCTCCCTGCCGACGTCTGGACCGCAGAGTCCCTCACCAGCTCATGCAAGAGACTCAAGACTCACTTGTTGAGGGGTTCACCTGGACCCTGCATAGCCTCCTCCCCTACCCCCCACCCCCCCCTCTTCTCACACACGTATTGTATGTTGTACGTCCTTCCACTTAATGTACGCACTTATTGTATGTTGAACGTCCTGGCACTTAAAAATAGCGCTTTGAATTGTGTAGCGTGTTATCCTAACTATCGTTGTTGTTTACTGGGAATGGGTTCCTCTGCGCAAACATCGCAGAGGAAAAGATGGCGCAGATATCCCAGATGGATATCTGTCATATTGTACATATTGTTGATACTGCAACAATGGCATACCAATTAAATATTTGTATTAAGAAATATCATTTGTTCAGTTTTATTTGTTCATTTGTTTATTGGTTTGCTGTTTCAGCCGGCCTAGTTCAAGTTGGCCGGGTGTTTGTATCAAGGGTGCAGTGGCACCGATGTTAAAATAGTCGGAAAGATCAGTGGATACACAGTGGCTTTGAAGTGTAATAGCGACAAAAAAATAACAGACCTTTTTTTTTTGCAGGTAAGAAAACATTACTTCTCTTTAATTGATAAAAGTGACATGAGCACGCTATTCCACTGTGGACATTAAGGATTAAGTGCACTGCGAGCTCGCTCCAAGAGTGAATGCTATAAAACCATCTTCATTAATAACCCAATAGCACCAATTTGTCAACTGGCCATCTCCCTGCCCACCTCATTTATCCTCGTCTTCCTCCTGCTGCTGTCGTCATCAATGAAGCACAAGTAAATAGGCGAGCGCACAGAGAAGGAACAGCTTCCATCCTGTGGTTTCTTTGTCTCGCATGGCGATGAGTGGCCGGGGGATGAGTTGACGAGGCGGACAGCACAACCCTAATTGGCCAATTAGAAAGAACCATTTTTCTTCGGTGGTAGCGAAAGGTTATGTTTTAGTATTAGTCATCATCTTTAGCATTAAGATGATGCTAATACACACACACACACACACACACACGCACGCACGCACGCACGCACGCACGCGCGCGCGCACGCACGCACGCGCGCACGCACGCACGCACGCGCGCACGCGCGCGCTCACACACACACAAACAGCATGCATTCGGTCTTGACGCACTCACGCATTCACTAACAACACATTCATCTAAATGGAATCAGTACAACACAATCAGGCACTGTTGTATCTACCACAAGGATTCTCAGAGTGGTGCGTACTCACTGGCCTGCAGTCAGGAGTACTGTGGCCT
>OLKM01000568.1:196742-199051 GCA_900291075.1 Melanogrammus aeglefinus | reverse complement strand
AATCTTTAACAAGAACGAACCAAACTGATTCTTCTCTCTCGCTCGTCTCGTTCGTTCTCAGACTCGACTCCTCCCAGACCCACTAGTCTCTGACTCGCTGTTCGTTCAATGACTGTGGGTGGTGAAGAGGGAAGAGGCTTAGTGAGCGAGCCTACGATAATACGATTCAATATCAGCGAAATGGTAAATGCATGCTGTCTTTGTACTCTCTGTGTCATGCCAGAATAATCAAATATTTGAATGTCTCATCAATCTTTCGTTCTTTCGTGGTTCGCTCTCCACCCGGGACCCTCATTGTTAATCAAGTCTATTGTCTTGATGATATGTTAAACATCCAATTATCAACTACACCCCCCATCCCGCTGCGTTTGGTTAAAGTTGCATCCCGCTGCGTTTGGTTAAAGTTGCATCCCGCTGCGTTTGGTTAAAGTTGTAATGTTGTGTTGATTGTTGACAGACATCCACGATCGTTTGAGAATGAAAACGAGGGAGCAACTGAGTCTGAGTGACTCAGCAGAGAACCGTGCATTCGATCAGCTGCTGCCGGAAACCCGACTGAACGAACGAAGGAACTAACGATTCTGAACGACTCTTCTTGGCGAACTGACCGACAAGTGAACAAAGGAAAAGAATCATTGAATCCATCACTATTCCCCATAGTCCCAGCAACTTCACCATGGTAACAACTTCTGCACCGCAACCACGTCACCATAGCAACAACACCTTGCACCATAGCAGCACAGCAGACACCAACAGTTACTAACGGCAACGACAGAGGTACCATTGACACAAAGCTAAAACCCAAGTATTACTATGCAAAGGTTTAAAAGAGATTGAAGCGTTGGCATATCTTTATTGAATAATTAACAACACAAAAGGAAGGTGTTTCAGAAGAGATGCCAACATCACAGACTCGGTTATATTTCTTACTGCAAGTGCTATTCTATTTATTTCAATTAAAAAACATTTCCAGAGACATTAGCCTTGAAGACAGAAACTCTCCTTCTCTCTGTGTATATATACCGCTCTCTCTCTCACACACACACACACACACACACACACACACACACACACACACACACACACACACACACACACACACACACACACACACACACACACACACACACACACACAGACACACAACAGACTCTCACACAGACCACCGCACACACAGACACACAAACGACATGCATATCCTCTGAACACACAGACACATCACATCACAGAACACGAAACAACCACACACTCACATCACACACACACACACACACCACACACACACACACACAACACACACGCCACACACACCTACACACATACAGACACACAAACCCACACTCTCACACACAGACACACACTCACACACACACTCACTCACGACACCACACAGACAGCATACACAGCTCACACACAGACACACACTCACACACACATCACACACACACACACACACACACCACACACACACACACACACACACACACACACACACACACACACACACACACACACACACACACACACACACACACACACACACACACACACACACAGACACACACACTCACAAATACGTTTCCTCCTCGCAGTAGGAGGGGAGAGCCTTGTCTGAATGCCATGTGGTCAAGTACTAGAGACCATAAAATCCGCCCGAACACACACACTGAATTACACACACAAACACACACACATGCACGCACACACACACACACACACACACACACACACCACACATGCACGACACACACACATGCACCACACACACACACACACACACACACACACACACACACACACACACACACACACACACACACACACACACACACACTCACACACTCACACACACAACCACACACACACCAAAAGTCATATACACAGAAATGGCCGGTGTGAGGCATTGTGTACGTAAGAGATTGGGCAGATGTGGTGCGCTACACATGCTGACAGAGTGCCCAAGTCACGCAGAATAGCACGCAGAATAGACTGGAAGGAGGACAGGAAGGCAAGAGTTCCCACATTAAATCAACATTACCTAATACTGTTTTAATAGCAGCTGGAAATGACCCCTAAAACTGCATTTGATGGAATATGTTTCCTTAAGTGCATTATTCAATGTTAAATGTTACTTTTGGTGTTAGATCTGTGTTGGTACAATAACCATAGCTAACTTATTATTCTTTAGGGTAAAAAACACAATGCTATGCGTTGAACCACAATATATATATTTTTTACTATATTTATTGTGACACTTTTACTTTTATGGTATTACTAGAATAAAACATGTCCAATTGAAGGTCAGATTC
>OLKM01000568.1:189242-191742 GCA_900291075.1 Melanogrammus aeglefinus | reverse complement strand
CCGCGAGTTAGATAATGTTAACTTGCTAACTTACAATTAGATGAGTGTACTACTCAAACAGCTGTAGAACATTATGTGGGGGAGACAACCGTGGGCAAGCCAATACAATCATATACAATACAATACAACAAGACAATCCTTCTAAACTTCATGAGCAGGTTGAACGTTGTATCTTCATAACTTTTCTGTACACATAACAGTGTGATATATATATATATATATATATATATATATATATATATATATATATATATATATATATATATATATATATATATATATATATCCCGTGTTTCCAGCGGTGTAAAGCTGAGACAGCATGCTGCAACTCTTGACTCTATAAAATCTGTGTTTGTTCAATTTCTTTACACTATATGCAATTACAAGGAACCCTTCCCTAAACAATAGCCTAACAATGATGCAATTCAATCGGGGATATCTCATGTTTTGTTTTCCCAAAGGATTAAATTGCTGTTCATAAGTGTATCCCAATGGCTCTACAACAGTCAGTAGCAGGTAAAGAACTGCATGACCAATGGAGATCTAGTGTGGCTGTAATGCACAGAGACTGTCTTTAGTAAAGGTTAAACTGACTTAACATAGACTGTCTTTAGTAAAGGTTAAACTGACTTAACATAGACTGTCTTTAGTAAAGGTTAAACTGACTTAACATAGACTGTCTTTAGTAAAGGTTAAACTGACTTAACATAGACCGTCTTTAATAAAGGTTAAACTGACTTAACATAGACTGTCTTTAGTAAAGGTTAAACTGACTTAACATAGACCGTCTTTAATAAAGGTTAAACTGACTTAACATAGACTGTCTTTAGTAAAGGTTAAACTGACTTAACATAGACCGTCTTTAATAAAGGTTAAACTGACTTAACAGAGACTGTCTTTAGTAAAGGTTAAACTGACTTAACATAGACCATATATAATACAGGTTGAACCGACTTAACATGGACTGTGTATAGTAAAGGTTAAACTGACTTAACATAGACTGTTGATAATACATATTTAACTGAACTTTCTTCACCCCCAAAAAAAGCCCCAACAAAATAAAGACATGCACACTTGTTGAATTTGTATTATATTATATCATTCGATTGGTCATTTTGGCGGAGGGATCATTTCTCTTATCCCTCCGAGTCTATGTGTGGGAAATACTGCATTAGCTTGGTGGCTCACGAGCCACTTGATAAAGGAGCACACTGTAGGCAAAAGGGTAAAAGACACCATTTACCTACACCCACATCTATAGGAGCATGGCTGTGAATAAAAGGACCTATTTCTCTGGGTTTGGAGATTGGCGGAGACAATTGGGAAGATATTAGTACTGGAAAAAATATTTTTCTGGCACTTGAAAGCAGAAATGTCATACCTTTAACTGTAGATACTCATTCAAATCTGTTATGATGTATGTTAAGTAGTGCTGTCAAGCGATTCAAATATTTAATCACGTTAATGTGGTAGTTAACTCGCGATTAATCACACATTTTTTACTATTATAAATATATATTATAAATATCCCTTGATTTCGTGCTGCGAGCCTTTAAGTGAGATCAGAGAGTGTTGAGAAGGACAGTAAGAAGAGAGACCCGCAGTGAATTAGCCCGGGCTTTTATTTGTTTTAATCACTGAACTTTCAAACAAACTCTTGCTCAGCAAAGATGGGAAATACTATAACATTTATTATTTAAACCTGTATGAATATTCCTACCGTATGTAGGCCTATGCACATTACTAGGCTATCGAATAACGCCTAGACACACACGCTGCGAGCCTTTAAGTGAGATCAGAGAGTGTTGAGAAGGACAGTAAGAACACACACACACACACACACACACACACACACACACACACACACACACACACACAGCGTGTCTGTGTGATCGGGAGAGTCGGAAGAATTCCCGGTGGGCCGTTAACGTTTCGGGGCTGTCGAGCTGATTACTGCGGGATAACAATATTGTATTTATAAAAGTTCCTTGCAGCGGCGTACGGCAGCCTGAGCTTTGCACCCGCAACCTCTCACTCAATCAACAGACGCAACAAACTGTCAATGTCGCAACAAAGCCGATTTTGTCTAGAGGGGAGTAACTGAACGGCCCCTCCCGAAGTGGTACAGCCCAGGTGGGCCTTGAACTGCGATTGGTCAGAAAGACGTAACAGCTAATGACAACATTGAACTCTCGTGCAGGCTCGAACAGAGTGACACACAAGCACACACACACACTTTTAACGAGTTTTTCACCCGCTCCGTATCCTTGCTTGCCCCAATAAGTTTGTGCGGCGTGCTTGTTGTTTTGTTTCCGGTGTAGATCCGGTATGGTGTTGTAGTTTTTCTAACATGACTAGTTATTGCTAGACAGCAGGTGAAAAACTACAGCATTTGCCGAGCCAAAAGAGTGTTAATTGCACGCTAAAAAATTGAACGCCGTTAAAATTGGTTTGCGTTAGCACCGTTAATAACACGTTAAACTGACTGACTTTAAGATGA
>OLKM01000568.1:181742-184242 GCA_900291075.1 Melanogrammus aeglefinus | reverse complement strand
GAGTGTTCCTATCTTGAGATTTAATGACATGGTATTACTGAATATTGTATATGAGTGCTATGGCGACGCTATAATTGGCTTGAAACTAATTATTTTGACAGGGATGGTTTTCCAAGCAAAAATAACCTATAAACAAGTGAATGAAAATATATTTTAATTTACATACGATATACGATAATCTGAGGGATCAGTGAGTGAGCATAGTGAAATTATCTTTTTTTATTTATGCATTTTATGTGATGTGTGCTTAATACTTTATATTAAACTCTCTCGTACTGCATCTCATTCACACACACCCCGCACTCTCTCACACACACACACACACACACACACACACACACACACACACACACACACACACACACACACACACACGCACACACACACACACACACACACACACAGCCACACACACACAACGCACACACGCACACACACACACACCACACACACACACACACACACACACGCACACACACACACACACACACACACACACACACACACACACACACACACACACACACACACACACACGCACACACACACGCACACACCCAAACACACACACACAGCCACAATCCCAAGACCTCTATTCGACTTATAGAACTATACAGCCAATGAGAAACATCCTGTCTCTCGAGGCAGTCAGTATAAAGTGGCCTTGTTAACATGTCACCTGCGATCCTGCCAATGGCAGCTGACAGATGAGCCTGGACGCTAGCGGACATCTGCACGCTGCATTATCAGGGAGAAAGAGTGTCCCGTCGAGGTGAATGTGGTCCCAGCCCTGGCCTCTTCCTCACTCGCTTGCATGCGAGCGACACTGTGCCTGCGTGTCAAGCGTGCACGCGTGCGCGCTTTAGATGGGTCCGCGCACACACACACACACACACACACACACACACACACACACACACACACACACACACACACACACACACACACTGTTTACTCAAATTTATAGAGCCACATTCCTTTTTAATCTATTAATCCGGTGTAAACCTAACATTCTCTTTGTTTATTTATTCAAATGGCTTTTAATCATTCTCTTTGTTTATTTATTCAAATGGCTTTTATCACACTTACACAATAACTACCACACACGCTCGCACACACACACACACACACACACACACACATGGCTGATGAGAAGAACAGTCTATCAGCACATCAGGCTTAAGCAAAGAAACACTGTCATCTTCCCCCTTCTAGTTCTCTCTCTTCCTCTCCCTGACTGGCAGAGTCATCTCTCTGCACATGGCCAATCTTCCGTGGTGTGTGTGCGTGTGTGTGTGTGAGTGCAATCAAGCGTGCCAACCAGTGTTTGTTTGTGTGCGGTGTGCCAACCTGTGTGTGAGTGTTTGTGTGTCGATGTGTGTGTGTGTGTGTGTGTGTGTGTGTGTGTGTGTGTGTGTGTGTGTGTGTGTGTGTGTGTGTGTGTGTGTGTGTGTGTGTGTGTGTGTGTGTGTGTGTGTGTGTGTGTGTGTGTGTGTGTGTGTGTGTGTGCCTTGGTCTATGTGGGGAGGGATGTTTGGGTCTTGGTGGATTAGTCATTAAGAAGAACAATGGGAAGAGAGCAGGGGAGGGGGGTGTGAGGAGGTGAAGATGAAGATGCAGGAAGTGAAGCCCGTGCCTCCGTCACTGCTGCTGTTTGCTGCATGTCCTCCCCTCTTATCTCTCCCAGGCCTTCCTGTCTATCTCACTAAAGCCAAACAAATGCAAATTAAATCTTAAAATAATGATAATAAACGGAGGATTGTGAGACAGAGCTTGAGCATATGAAAAGGACAATATGATGGTGTTTAAATTGGCCGGGGTCGGGCGGGGGATTGGTTGAAATATTCCCCTCAAATGAAACCTGTGATTGGGCTCAAACACAGCCAGCCGGCGTGGGCCAGTCCTGAAACATACACAGTAAAAACATTGTTCCTGCACTCATTGTTTTCATTCAGAAATGCGGCCGCATGTTGGGGAAGTAAGAACATCTTTATTTTATCCGGTTTCACCAGCGTACTCTGAGCTGAACGCGGCTGTTTGTAGTGCATCAAGGGAACAATCAGCAGATAAGCCCCACATAGTTGCATCCTACGGAGAAAAAGACCACAAAAGAAGAATCCTCTCCCGGGAGGCCGCGCCCCCTTTTCCCAGCCCAGCGGAGCGCGCTCAACCATGAAACAGGAAGAAGGTGAGAGGGAACATGTGGGAGCCCGGAGGAGCTGCACCAGGAGCACGAATACAATGGCAGAGATGGTCACTGATGGAGGGAGGGAGGGAGGGAGGGCGAGGGAGAGAGAGAGAGAGAGAGAGAGAGAGAGAGAGAGAGAGAGAGAGAGAGAGAGAGAGAGAGAGAGAGAGAGAGAGAGATCAAATTCTCTCATCTGTCCTCAACCCTGTTTTTTGACGTTTGTTTTCCAGGCCAGCTGTCCTTCTTTGGCTGAAACAGATGACTTCTCTCTCTCTCTCTCTCTCTCTCTCTCTCTCTCTCTCTCTCTCTCTC
>OLKM01000568.1:172547-175047 GCA_900291075.1 Melanogrammus aeglefinus | reverse complement strand
TGCGCCAACCTCAAACTGTGGCATTGAAGTCTCGACCTTGTTTGCGGTGAGCCTGGAAATAGTCGGGTACATTTTTTTTCGCCAATTTCGATAGTGTTGACAGCTAATCTCTCGACAGGGTTTCTTCCCCCCCCCCCCCCACTCAACCAATATCTGTTCCTCGGTTTGCCATGTTACAATAATAAAGAAATTGTTCACGCTAACGCGTACTTCCAGGCTATTGCTGGGTCAGACAAATAAACACACCATTCACACCTCAGGGCTTTGACGAGCCAAAACCACACGTCTCCAGAAAGGTAGGTGGAACCAGATGGAAGTGCAAACAAATACGGCCACGCTCGCTGCTCCACGCGCACTGAGAGACGCTCTTTATCCTCTGGAAACATGCGACAGAGTGACATTTCCACAACCCTGTTCCCAGCTCTTCATGTGGCTGGGACATGGTTTCATACTTTATTTAGAGGTTTTTTTTAAACAAAATCACAAACCGCCCACCGCAAGCAGACAGGTTCGGTCCGGAGCTGCCCCGAACATGCTCTGTTGGTGTGCTTCCTTCCTGTCTGCCACTCCCCCCGCATTGCTTATCCCCTGTTCCCCCATTCTCTCCGACTGAACAGCTTGAGGCCCCCAGGCTGATCCAGACTGACCAACCCATGGCGTTCCACTCTGAATTCTTTCCGTTTCTTGTTGTGTCTACCCTTGTTCTGTTGGCGTGTTGTTTGCTTGGAACACTTTGTGATTTGTGTGTCGTGCGAGTCTGGTTTGTTGTCTCTGACACACTGTGTGTACGCCAACCCCAGGTCCGGGTTTAACTGAATACATTCAGGGACACGGTTCCTGCTGAGTTCACCCCACAGGCAACTTCACACACAAACATCTGAGGACGATTCCCCTCTAAACGTTCACAAGATGGCCGATTGTCTTACATTTAAACTGTTCTGCCGGTGATAAAAAGATGAAGCCTGTCTACATGTTGCTTATAGAGAGGATCACAACGGAGTCAAAACCTCCCCTCGGTATCGAGTCAAGTCATCAGGGCACTTTTGAAATGTGGTTGGCTAATGTACCGTCACCCTCCCCAAGCTAGTTTCTGAGAGCCGTACAGATGTAACGTGAGGTACGGGGAGTGGGGGGAGATGTGTCCCTTCCTTAACTCTGGCTCCGTACTGTCAATGTGGGACTGTGTGCGAGGTCACAGAACCGCCATTGCTCGGAAAACTTTCGGGAACCGCATTCACAGCACTGGGTCAACCACTGCACATGCACCACTGCCCACGTCAGGGGCACTCTGTGTGGCAAAGGGAGGAAGACGGGCCTGGCTAAGGGCCGAGGGCCGAGCCCCAGGGGCGAGGGCCGAGGGCGAGCCGAGCCCCAGGGGGGACAGCGGGCCACAGGGCGACGTGAGCATTATGGTTCTCTTTATTACGGGGGATCACAAGAGACGCAGACAGAGAGACGAGGTGGGGGCGTGTGGGAGGAAACAGAAGAAGTACAAAGAGAGGGGAACGAAAAGGAGGGGTACAAAAATAAACGTTGGACGGCGGGATGGAAGTGGATCGAAGAGGAAGGAGACGCCGGCAAGAACGAGATAAAACAGGGGGTCCTGCGCGAGCCGTGTCGTCTGAACCCGCGTGGACGCACGTTGATCCAGCCATTGATGGTTCTGAGATATATGATTATATGATCCAATATATTGTAGAACAATGCCAATCGTGTAAACAGATAACAAGGGCTAGAGGGGGGCCCCCTAGACTGGTGGAAACGTCGCTGGACTGCTATGCTAGCCGGCAGAGGTGTGGCTGGGCCAGGGCCGCGCTCTGCACCCCCTGTCCTCCACTGGCCGTCGGGAGAAAGGGCATGGGGCAGGCCCCTCTGTGTCCTTTCCTGGTTTGGAGAGGTGTTGGGCGCCTCTGTAGAATTGACACTCCCACAACCACCAATATACATTTTAACCATGACAATGACCCATTAAAAGTGTTGTTGACATGCTTAGCTAACCAATAAGCATGGCACCTTAACAGACAGAACAACTAGCATGCCTAAAAACGGGTAAATTACCCAAAAGAACTGCAGCACCGAGCAATAAACTTTAAGGCCGCCGAGAACAAACTCCGCCTGAGTCTGGACCATCTTCACCCCCCCCCCCCCCCCCCACCCACCAATAAAATACAAAAAAGAAGGTGGACTGCAACAACAACTGCAGTCACGGCACAAGCCAAATAGGCCATAAGCAAGGTTATACGAGGTCACACAGGTCATTACCAACAGATGGCGCAGAGACCAGCGCCGGTTTCAGCGAGCCCTGTATCAGCTCCTCAGGGTCCTAGAGCCGGCATCTTTAACGACGCGCTCGGCACAGCCAATAGAATCACAAAACGTTAGAACCGTTTTTTCATTAAAAGTGCCCTTTTAGTGGACGGTTCTTGTATCAATAATTGATATTTTCATGTATTGACGAATCTATTGTTAAATTCTGTGTTTGTATGCAATACAGATCGAG
>OLKM01000568.1:100047-170047 GCA_900291075.1 Melanogrammus aeglefinus | reverse complement strand
AGATCTCCAACACTAAACCCCTATTTTAAAGTTATTTTCCTTTAGCCAAATGACTGCACAGCATCCTACGTATAAACACAATTTATATTGAAGTCATGGTCTGTTACTGAGAACCATTTACCAAAGTCCCTGGCACAATCAAAGGGTCTCAAAGCGGACGGCTCCAACTCAATTAATCTCTGACATGTGCTCGGTAAATTCAGGGGTCGGTAAATTCAGAAGAAAAGAAAAGTATGATAAAAAAGGGGAACGGGGAGAAAGAAAGAAAGACGTTTAAATACAGATTCCAGGAATAAACCAGGAGCCGTATTGGCACATCTATGAAGTGCGACCAGCTGTGCATCACGGGAGTCTTTGTGGAATTATGTTCCGTCCAATCAAAAGGGTTTACAGGGATGGTCACATAATACATGCTGCTATATTATGACCTTTAACCTATAAAAGGCTAACCTATTATATTTTTACCTCTGGGGGAAACTTCCTTGAACAGGCTTTAACAGGGCAACACACACACACACACACACACACACACACACACACACACACACACACACACACACACACACACACACACACACACACACACACACACACACACACACACACACACACACACACACACACACACACACACACACACACACACACACACCTGTATGAAGTGTGACTTCCATTGAAAACTAATTGGGAAAAACCTATTGCTCAATAGTAACCATGACGATACATAGGTGACCTCTGGGGCAGTTACATTAAAACGCTTACGCAAACCTTTACATCAAAAGACCTACACGAGGAAGTACACATGAACCCAAACACACACACATACACACTCACAGAAATCCTTTGTGAAGTGTATAAACTGTAGATTTTTTTCCATCATGGCTGCTGTCAAAGTGTTTAATCGTGAGCTATTCTGTCTAGTCCACGTCGACACATCACCTTTGGACAACTACAGAAAATAAATAGATATACGGGAGGAGTACGCTGTTAAACTATACCCAACGGCTTGGGAATTGGGTCATTAAAACATTTAAAACCATTAACTCTCACCGCACAGACAAAGCATACGATGACTAATTATATCATGTGACACGGAATCTCATCACAATTCATCCAGATTGTCTAACTGGCCGGACAAAGACAGAGCATAAGAAGTATGAGCGATATTTATTTAGATACGATACATTTTTCAAACAAAAATTACAAGCAACAAGGTTTCCAAATGGGAATAAAAGCTGCTCTTTTAAAGCGCCGGGATTGACGAATCACACACCTGAGCTGCGCCTGCTCCCTGATTGGACGCCCCGTCCCGCGCAAAAAAACGTAAAAAGTCCTTCACCTCCCCCAAGACCCTAACCCTGACCCTCCCCGCTACGCGTTCCAAACCACGTCAGCGAGACTTCACATCGGTAAACAATACATCCACAGGGGGAGTCATCAATCACGCCGTTGGCCCTGTCTCAGTCTCTCTCCCGTTCCACTTTAACTCGTCCACGTTTATTCAGGAAATAGAGAGACGGGGAAAAAGAACTCAGAGGATGAGACGCTTTCCGGTGAGGGACAAGACGTGTCGTCGATGATTCATCGCTCCTGAGGGGTTCCTCCTGGTCCGCTTTTTGGGGGTAAATCAAAGTCTGTTACGACCCAAAATGGCCAACAGTCGATTTTTTTCAACAAAAACGTTCCCATTTTGTGATGGGTTGCTTTCGAGGCCCCAAAGAGAGGGTCCATCGTTTCATTCCAACGTTCAACCGTTCAAAACTAAACTAACTAATCCTTCTTTGTCCACTTTTTATGTTTGTGTTTCTGAAAAAACCTATTATGAAATTAATATTATGAGTTTAGAAAGAGTAGTAGCATACACGATCAAGCGATAGCAATATAAAAAACAACAACCTTTGAATCCCTATTTCACACTTTCAAACTTGTTAACAACCAGCGCCAGCCTCGTGCAGATCGTGTGTCAGTGAGTGACCGGTGGTCATGTTGTCATGAGCCGACCCCGCGCTCTCGTGGCCGCTGTGGCCTCACAGACCCGCCACAGAGCCCTAACGCAACGGGACAGACTGCTGTCAGACAGACTGCTGTCAGACAGACTGCTGTCAGACAGACTGCTGTCAGACAGACTGCAGGCGGCTGCTTCCGTTAACAAACTGTCAAGGGACGCTGACCAGAATGTGTCACGGAAGAGATGGAGAACGCCAGGAGGGACAATTGCACTAATGTCTTGTAATGTGTGAACATGTGTGTAATACTAGGCGTTAAGGGACACGGTTCTGAGTGACAGAGTAAAGACGTATATATCCTGACCCCAAAGGGGCCCTTGGTGGACCCCTGTTGGGCCCTGTGCTTCGGCCATTTTGTTTGAGCGGTGTCAAGCAAGGTAAAACCGTTGCATAGAAAATTAAAAAGATTCTCACAGCACATCTAGAAATATATCTTGTTGCGTCTTCATTATTGTTTATTTAATAATCAACCAAAAGTGACATTTGCATTTTCTCATCAGTTTTTAGATTATTATTCTCAGATTCTTTAGATTGTACTGTATCAAAATAGACCATTATTTTTTTACCGAGTGATCAGTTTCCTTGACATAATCTACATTGTGTGTTGGTGTAACCTCGTTTCACTGCCTGCCGTCGTTACTGTTTAAAAAGCTGCATTCTTGATTCTCTGTATTTGATCCCCACAACCAAAACAAACGCCCATCTCCAGGATTTCCCCTCTTTTGATTTTTCCCTGCAGAGGGCATGTTGAGATATGGATGTTGTAATGTTTGTACGTTCCCACCCACTCCTTCGCTCTCCGTCAGAGCTGCTCGTTCTGGGCCACGGCCCCGGCCTCCAACAGGCCGCTGATGACCTCATCGCTGTAGGACAAGGCCTCCTTGAGCACCTGCACCGTGTGCTGGCCCACCAGCGGGGGGGGTCGCGGGGGGCTGCTGTACTCAAAGCTGCTGAAACGCACAGCTGGACCTGGAGGGGGCAGAGGATGAAGAAAAGAAAGATCAAAGTGTGGTTAGTGCTCCGAACAGCGGTGACGTCAATAACAACAACAATAAAACAGTAAACATGTGCTGACACTGTTTAGAGAAGAATAAGGAGAAAAATGTGTCAGATGAAGATCACGCACACATGAGCGCACGTACTTGTCTGCGCACACACACAGAGGCTCGCATTAAAAAATGCATTAACACACCCAAATAAACACTAGGACGCGCACACACACTTCCACACACACACGCACACACATGCACACACACACACACACACACACACACACACACACACACACACACACACACACACACACACACACACACACACACACACACACACACACACACACAAAGACCCAAAGACAGTCAAACACACTGTCTGCAACTCTTTGGAGGTCATTCAGCTGCAAAAGCACCAGAACCCATGCATCAAAGTTTTTTCCCAAATCAGGAAAGACAATGTTTACTGCAACCAAAAGTGTCTCAGTCCCTGCAATGTACAAAAAACCCTCCCAGGAAAGCCAGCTGAAGGTAGAGAATCTAACCGCTGTATTTCGACACACAAAAGCTGAACCAATAACCCCAGCACCCCTGTGATATTAAGGGGTGCTATCATGCTTTTTTTTTTACTTTTACCACTGCTTTAGACGCATATGACGTATGTGGACTTGTTTTACGTCTTCTAAACCAGAAAAATGTAAGTCCCAGAGGGGAAGAGTATTCGTGCCCACTGAGAACGCCCCTCATTATGTGTGTTAAACAAATCGTCTGCGCACAAACTCCACTTCCGTAACAGCGTGAATTCAGACGGCAGTGGGCCCTGCTGTAGTGCAGAAGTCCCGCCTCCCGGCCAGCCACAATGTCTACATCCTCTCGGGGGTGTGAATTTGTAGACACGCGCAAAGTGTTTGACCAATCACAACATCGTGGGCGTGCTGACCAATCACAACAGACTGGGCTACTCGGGAGGGGGGGGGGGGGTCTTAAAGCGAAAATCAGCAAATCAGACGGTTTTTGAAAGATGCTGAAATTAGTTTTGCAGAAATGAACAGTGTGAAAATAATAAGGGGTATTTTGAACATACAGGCAGTTAACCCTATTCTAGTTGTACCCCCAAATGCAATTATTAAGCCTAAAACACAACAGTGCAATACATACGACATACTCAGATAACCAGAAGAAGGGTTCTTTTCCGCTTGCCCAGAGAATTAAACGAAATAAGAAAGAGTAGCCTCCTAACTAACAACTGTTGTACATGATATCTAACGCCATGTGACTGTGGGAACTGGAGCAGATTGTAAATGAGACAGGTTTGTTCTCTCTCACTCACACACACACACACAAATAATCCTACACACATGTACACTCACAAACACACAACTTTCCCAAAGGGATATACAACGGATAGAGCAGATTGACTTTGAGGAACAAAAGAATGGTTTTGATATGGCTCTTGAGTCTTACACAACACACACACACACACACACACACACACACACACACACACACACACACACAACCACACTCTCTCTCTCTCTCTCTCTCACACACACACACACACACACACACACACACACCACACCACACACAACACACACACACACACACACACACACACACACACACACACACACACACACACACACACACACACACACACACACACACACACACACACACAAGGTGAAACCACAAGTGTGCATTGGGAGTCATGGTCTTCCTCTCCTCTAGTCCGTTTCTTTCATCTCTTGTTTCCTTGGTTTGGTTCTTGTCTTCATCAAGACCAGCCTCCTAAACATGTTTGTCTGTGTGTGTGTGTGTGTGTGTGTGTGTGTGTGTGTGTGTGTGTGTGTGTGTGTGTGTGTGTGTGTGTGTGTGTGTGTGTGTGTGTGTGTGTGTGTGTGTGTGTGTGTGTGTGTGTGTGTGTGTGTGTGTGTGTGTGTGTGTGCGCGCGTGTGTGTTCGTTCTGGCTGCTGTTTGCATGCAAATGCCTGTGGACAATTGTGTGTATCTGCGTGTGTGTGTGTGTGTGTGTGTGTGTGTGTGTGTGTGTGTGTGTGTGTGTGTGTGTGTGTGTGTGTGTGTGTGTGTGTGTGTGTGTGTGTGTGTCTGTGAGCGCGCGTGTGTGTGGTTTCCCCAGCTGTGAAGAAAGATGGAGTGATTTCTTAACCACATCCTCTATCCTAAGTATCCATCTCTCCTCTCCTCTATAGTTCAACAGTGTGATCCCTCAGACATGTGTCTTATTGTACACACACACACACACATCTCCACACACGGACAGCAGAGACACACACACACACACAATTACAAGAAGATGAATTAGAATATATACTGCATAGGCCAAAGATTACTCCTTGTCATTAGTTATTTTGGTCATTGCACCATGTACCATGACAAATGTATATGTATCTCACTTAGTGTGATCTCTGCATGGCCCCGATCACTAGCAAGGGCCATGGCAGGAGTCATCTGTTAGAGGAACCTCTCATGGGTCTTAATGACCAGAGGCCAAATATGAG
This sequence comes from Melanogrammus aeglefinus, assembly GCA_900291075.1. NCBI lineage: Eukaryota > Metazoa > Chordata > Actinopteri > Gadiformes > Gadidae > Melanogrammus > Melanogrammus aeglefinus. The sequence goes on along the minus strand of OLKM01000568.1, from coordinate 164,527 downwards.
AGAGAGAGAGAGAGAGAGAGAGAGAGAGAGAGAGAGAGAGAGAGAGAGAGAGAGAGAGAGAGACAGAGACAGAGACAAGAGACAGAGAGAGAGAGAGAGAGCAGAGAGAGAGAGAGACAGAGAGAAGAGAGAGAGAGAGAGAGAGAGAGAGAGAGAGAGAGAGAGAGAGAGAGAGAGAGAGAGAGAGAGAGAGAGAGAGAGAGAGAGAGAGAGAGAGAGAGAGAGAGAGAGAGAGACAGAGACAGAGACAGAGACAGAGACAGAGAGAGCGAGAGACTCAATTTAAATTTGAAATGTATTTTAAGAAAAGTTTATTTTATTTTTAAATGCTGATTAATGATAATTCTTTTGGTATCCAATGTATTATTTTATAGATGGAGAGTGAGAGACGAGTAGAGACAGAGAGCAGTATAGAGAGATGCACACACACAATACAAAACCACACATGCACACTACTCACACATGATACAAAACTCTGCGACTTGTGCACATAACGCTTGACTTGTGTGAGAGAGATCTATATACAGTATATATATATATATATATATATATATATATATATATATATATATATATATATATATATATATATATATATATATATATATATATATACATATATATATATATATACATATCCCTGGACACTCTGTAAATAATGATTAATGAAGAGCAAAGAGAAGAAGAGAAAGTTGATGGACTTTTTAACACAACTAACAAACTGAATTGAACTTAGATGTGTCTGTGTACATACGTATATATTTGTGCTTCCTAGGAGTGTATATGTATGTACAGAATTTGGCCCTGGGGAGGCATTCCCAAGGCTGTTCCTGGTTATTACATGCAAATAGGAATTATGGAAAAAAAAAAAAAAACAGCTGAAAATAATTCTGAATTCTGGACTTGTTACATCATTCGGAACGCCGGCACATGCATACAACATTCAACGAATGGGATTATTGAAAACATCGTTCAGTTCATGAAGTTCAGTAGCAAGTTGCATTGTATAACGGCACATGGGGTTAGAGCGCGAGGCAGGGGGGGGGAAGAGGACGCATGTAGGGAGAGTTTAAAAGATGGGGAGGGTGGTGGGGGGGGGGGGAGATGGGAGGGGTGGAAAACGGGGGTCAGGGCCGTCATCTGTGAAGTCCTCTCTCTTTGATCCCCCCCCCGGTCTCTCCCTCGTTCCTCTCTTGCGCCTTCTTTACATTTGCCCTCCTTTTTCTTTAATGAGCCTCACATACGTACCTCATGCATGTTTTATCAGCATCACGCGCTCGTATGTTTGCGTCTCCACGCACACGCATTCGGAAATAGAATCCAGGAACATCGTCGTTTTTTTTGGGGGGTCGGCGTGTGCCCTGTGTTATCCATCGCCTGAGGCGGGGAGTTGAACCCTTGTTAGACCGCATTGTCGGGGGGGGGGGGGGGGGGGGGGCTGAGGTTGGGGGGCCACCCACCAGCAACTCCACCCCCAACCCCACTTTCATCCCCCTCAACCACACTGCAGACCACTGCATGACGGAGAAGAGAGAGGAGGAGAGAATGGGGGAAGCTCGCCTAATTTCCACTTTAAGGAACACGTCGGTCGTACTGATTTAGCTAAGATGTTACTCCCACAAACACACACACACGCGCACACACACACACACACACACACACACACACACACACACACACACACACACACACACACACACACACACACACACACACACACACACACACACACACACACACACACACGACTTGCACATTTAAACCTGTCTGTATTCATAAAATGTTCATATGTGAGCTAATGATACTGCATGTGATTGTGTTTCTATTGTGCGCCTATGCTTTTGTGCGATTGTTCTTAGACTCTGAAGGGCGACCGTTTGCACACAAACGGCACACGCACGCACAGCTACGTTGCCACGTTGGAGTTCCAGGTTGCGAAACAAACTGCGTTGAATTTGACGGATTCATTGATTGATGAAACGATACAAAATCTTTCCGTATTGCAAACTGGGCGTCCTTTCACCTCGCTGTCCCTGTGCCAGCGCGTCCCGGAGGGGGTGACAGATCCGTGGCTGGATGGGGGGGGGGGGGGTCGCTCATCTACCACTTGCACAAAAACTGGGCATGAAAAGAAGCGGCCTGTTTCCAACCCATCAGCCACATGAACAGGGTGTCTGGGTATACAATTAGGGATCTTAGGTAACACACCATCCATCAATCCTCCAGGCAACCCGGGATCATGCATCCAGCTATTGTTAACCTAGAAATGTGGAAAATATTGGGTTGAATTTAATAATGAATCATTTTACAACAAGGGTTGTTCCATTTCCATATACCTTAGTCAGTTGGTATTGTATTTTTAAGGACTGGTAATGTCACCAGACTGTATAACATGCCTTGAACGCTAACTATGGAAACAAGCTTTTACACACACACACACACACACACACACACACACACACACACACACACACACACACACACACACACACACACACACACACACACACACACACACACACACACACACACACACACACACACACACACACACACACGCTAGGGAATATTGTGCTTATCATTGTGGTTTGGTTTAAAATCTTAAGGGAGATTGCAGAGGGAATGGAAATGCATTGAGAAAGATGTAATGGATATGCTACAATTGTGTGTGTGTGTGTGTGTGTGTGTGTGTGGTGTGTGTGTTGTGTGTGTGTGTGTGTGTGTGTGTGTGTGTGTGTGTGTGTGTGTGTGTGTGTGTGTGTGTGTGTGTGTGTGTGTGTGTGTGTGTTTGCTACGGCCTCTGATGTGGTAAGACTGCAGAATAAATTCATGCAATTCAAACACAAAAGCACACGTGGTACGTGCATACACACGTACACACACACACACACACACACACAGCACACACACTACACACATTCAAACACAACAGCACACGTGGTACGTGCATACACACGTACACACACACACAGTAAACTGTTTTAAATATCACATGGGATCCATAAAGCCCTCCTGTGCCCATGTGTACCTCTCTGTCTTTCCTGCTCTCTAGCTTTCTTCTTCCCCCTTTCTGTTTTCCCTCTCTCCATGTCGCTCCTCTTCTTCTTTTTCACTTCCTGCCCTCCTTTGTGATTCTCTGTTTCCTCGCCTGTCCTCACTCTCAATCTCATTTTAATTACGGCAACCTTTGACCTTGTCTATCGTTCCGGTCTGACCTCATTGCATCCTCTCTCTGTCTCTTCAACATGACTCCAAATCTTTCGGGCTGCTTAGCATGTATGCCGACAGCGTGACATTTGACCCCAGAGGCATCAGCGCACATCCAAGGGAGTAACGACAACCCATAATAGATTGGGGGTCACGAGATGACTTCCTCTCTCTCTAGACCACATGAGGGAGTTACTGCATCAGAGTACTTTATTCAACTACTCTAACTATGGTATCCACTTTCTGCCAGACTACAGGTTTACTAACTATTATCTGTGGGGATCCCGATTAAATCAGGCCTTAAAAAATGCCCAAAAGATTTTACTGCATCTAATTGCGTCACCGCTGTAGCAGAAATAAGATATCAAGCATAAAATTAGATCATTTAGGGGCAGGATAGTCGTTAAGGGGTTCAAATCCCAGACGGAAAGTTACAGGTTTGTTGCCCAGTGTCCAGCAGTCAACCCTTAGGTATTCTTGAGAAAAGAGCCACGCTTACCTGCAGTATCTTAATCTAAATGCACATTATTGAAGTATATTAATACCTTCACTGTAAATTGTAGACACAAATAAAAAAATAAAGAGTATTGCATTATTGTCAGTCGAATTGAAGTCTCGGAGGAGGGAAGCACTCGATGACTTCAGAAGAGCAAAGTGGAGGAAAGGAGGCGGGCTGGGGGTCTCACTGAGAGAGACAGACAGGACAGCCTGCTGGGGGTCTCACTGAGAGAGACAGACAGGACAGCCTGCTGGGGGTCTCACTGAGGGAGACAGACAGGACAGCCTGCTGGGAGTCTCAGGGAGAGAGACAGACAGGACAGGCTGCTGGGGGTCTCAGGGAGAGAGACAGAGAGGCTGGGGGTCTCAGGGAGAGAGACAGACAGGACAGGGAGAGAGACAAAGAGGACAGGCTGCTGGGGTCTCAGGGAGAGACAGAGGCTGGGGGTCTCACCGAGAGAGACAGACAGGACATGGAGAGAGACAGAGAGGACTGCCTGCTGGGGTCTCAGGGAGAGAGACAGAGAGGCTGGGGGTCTCACCGAGAGAGACAGACAGGACAGGGCGAGAGACATAGAGGGCTGTCTGCTGGAGCTGAGCAACCCTTGACAACACACAGACAAGCACAGAGTAGCCAACACACACACAACCTGAAGGTTTGTTGAAAACGCACCAGTGCTGTTTCCTGGTCCGTGACCAAGTGCAACATACAAGCTGCTTCCATTCATTACATGTCTTCCTACTTTGTCAGAGAAACTAGCGGTGGGCTAGGAAGCCACACACACACACACACACACACACACACACACACACACACACACACACACACACACACACACACACACACACACACACACACACACACACACACACACACACACACACACACACACACACAGTTATACAAATATCTGAGCAGAAACAAGGCAGGAGACAGGTTGGCAAAGAGATAACCCTTTATAGTCGGTCGGCTCATATCTTATTACAGACTGTTACATCTCGGCAACGTCTTTATTATTGCCGTTTATTGAAATACTTGTAGGCGCCGCAGCAAAAGAGTGAAATCTATCGATTGTTTATCGTTATAAAAGATCACAATGAAAAGAAATAGTCGGAAATAATAACGATTATCCTTTTGTCGTCATCGTGCAGCCCTACTTAATACAGACAGTTAGCACAAAACAAGCAGGCAGACAGACAGCGAAAAGAAAGGTAGACAGACAACGTACAGGAGGTTAAATCTTGACAAGATAGGTAGACAGACAGACATGCAGTGAACCCTAAACCGATCCAGTAATCCTACTATGTTAAAGTTCAAATTCTGGGGAAGGACAGAGCCTGGGCCGAGAACCAGAACCTTCCCAGGGCAGAGTTCCTATTCCTTCGCTGTTTTGTTACAGAGGGAATCAACCTAAAGGAAACCGAATTGTGCTAGCGGATGTAGCATTCGGAAGGGGATTTCAATAAGTGTATTTCTACAGTGGCGGTGTTCAATTAATAACAACACAGATACCTTTATACAGTTTAAGAGTGCTGGCAGAGTTTGTGTTTGCTGTTAATAGCCAATTACATCTTCAAAGTCACCCATCTCTTTCGACATGATTGGACGTAAAAGATATGAAGACAAATTAAGTAAGAAGGCCTATTCACCTGGATTTGAGGTTGTATGATTTGTGAGAGTACACAGACAAGTAGACAGAGTGAGAGGGTATGTTCATTATGAATGCTGCTGAACAAACAGCTTCCTGTAGAGGAAAGACGCTAAAATCCATCAAGTGAGCACGGCAGCTTGACGTCCCTGTGGATGGCAGTGTGTGTGTGTGTGTGTGTGTGTGTGTGTGTGTGTGTGTGTGTGTGTGTGTGTGTGTGTGTGTGTGTGTGTGTGTGTGTGTGTGTGAGAGAGAGAGGATGAGTAGGAGTGTGAGTTAATGTCCATCCATGCTGTGGTTTAAGTAATTTTGTACATAGGTTTGAGTACATTTGCATGCAGGAGTGTACCGGCGTTTATGTCAGAGTGTGTTTGCGTATGTATGTATGTATGTATGTATGTATGTATGTGTGTGTGTGTGTGTGTGTGTGTGTGTGTGTGTGTGTGTGTGTGTGTGTGTGTGTGTGTGTGTGTGTGTGTGTGTGTGTGTGTGTGTGTGTGTGTGTGTGTGTGTGTGTGTGTGTTGGGATGAGGACCAGGATCTTGTGGTTTGAATGATAAACATTTGTTATTATGTCAGCAGGACATCCATAACTGAAAGATCCCGAAGGGATGAAAGTGTGTGTGCATATTGGTGTGTGTGTGTGTGTGTGTCTGTGTGTGTTTGCATTTGTCAGCAGGACATTCATTATTCCGTCCCATTGCAAAGTAAAACGTCTTCTCTTTCCTGGAAACATCATTTTACAAATTGAGTGTGACAGAGATGGAGAAAGAGAAAGCAAGAGAAAGACACACGGAGAATGAGAAAGCGAGAGTCAGCGAGAGAGAGGGAGGGGGGGGGAAGAGAGAGAGAGAGAAGAGAGAGAGAGAGAGAGAGAGAGAGAGAGAGAGAGAGAGAGAGAGAGAGAAGAGAGAGAGAGAGAGAGAGAGAGAGAGAGAGAGAGAGAGAGAGAGAGAGAGAGAGAGAGAGAATTAGAACAGAGATAAAGTTACAGAGAAAGAGAGAATTTTTACAGAATCATATTAAATTCATTATTTTATTAATATATTAGTTATTATTATTTAGTACATAATTATGATGGGTTATAGTATGGAAATTATATCTTTCCTTCCCTTACTATGCAATGAGTGAAATTTGTTAAAATGTGGAATTACTACTCCAAATTGCACAAATTTGTCAAATCAATTCTCTAAGCTAGCAAACTAAGTAACTAAGTATGATAGTAATATGGCCGCTCTTATCTGTGCTTCTACTTATAAACTACTCATGAAAACAATTAAATGCCAATATGGCAGTTAATTAAATAAATATAGTTATGAAATTAATCCTGAAATAAAGAATGAGGAAACAAACATCTGAATAAATATAAATAATATATATACATGAGTAACTATCGTTTAATCTCTCGGGACAGGAGCCGGTTTGACATAAACGTGCTCGACTCGGGCAGTTTGTGAAATATTTTGAGTTTTCAGAGAAGTCACGGATAATCTGAGTCTTCATGTGAGGACCCCCGCACGTTCACAGTCACCAAGAGTGGACCACTGACTGAACGGCCCGTCAGGACCGCCCGTCAGGACCGCCCGTCAGGACCGCCCGTCAGGACCGCCCGTCAGGACCGCCCGGTCAGGACCGCCCGGTCAGGACCCCCGGTCAGGACCGCCCGTCAGGACCAGCAGGAGGTGTTCTGCCCATGGTGGCCCCGACTTTGAGGGTTGCCTTGTGGGCAGGGGCGACACTCGTCATCACACACACACACATCTGTGGCCGTACTCCCGTGGACACGGGAGTACCATGGATGTTTTAGAAGGTAGATCAATGTCCTTCCATTCACTAGAAATGTGGAGGCTTCTCACATATTCAGTGCTGCTGTATAATCAATCGCTGTTGATAGGGTCTGGATCTGTGAGATAATCCCAATCATTTGAATATAGTGGATAGAATTAAGAAGAGCTGAGAAATAAATATGGAATTTTGCACAAAAAAACCCCTGAAATTCATGCATGTGGAATTATTTAATAAAAAATGCGCCTGAAATAAAAACTATTTTTTTCTGTATCGACTAAATTATATCGTAAATCTGTCTTATTGATTTATTTCATAGTCAGATATTGATGTATTCTTTTTATATTTACTTAAATTCCTCTTGCATACACGCATCAATTTGTGCATCATCAGATGCTAGGGTGACGCGTTATACAACAGCGTCTCAATACGTTTCCATAGCTCTCTTCTCCTTTATTGTTCCGCTGCGATAACGCTCCCTCGTGACGTCTCACATTCAAGATATCATCCAAAGCAGACGTGTTTGAAAACTAGGTCCAGAAAGTATGCTTTAGATCCCTCTCATGTCGATTGAAGCTTTGGTCTTTAAGTCCCCGCTGATGCCAAAGATGTGTCTCTTTTGCTTTCCTCTCTTAAGGGTGAGCCTGCTGTGTGTTGTACTGCAGGAGTGACTGGAGCAATGCGAAGGGATCTATCGGAGCGATCCAGAAGATTGCGGCCCTGATCTGTCCTACGTGTGACGGAGAACCCAGAAGCCCTGTTTAAATTATCCTTTGATGGTCTGGGATGCGATGTATGCATCCTTCTGCTCGTTTGCATGCTAGTGTATTGTTTGTGTGTGCGTGCATGTGTGTGCGTGTGTGTGTGTGTGTGCGTGTGTGTTTCACTAACCAGGCACAGAGATTGGTCCCGCAGTAGGATGGGTCATTTCCTGAATAAGGTTGTTGTGCTTCACCTGCAGAAACACACACACACACACACACACACACACACACACACAAAGACGCAAACAAATCAGATGGGATCTCTTCTTTTTCAGTTATAAAAAGATTCTCTCCCAACATTTAAGGAGAATACCACATCTGGAAATTCCACAATACAGTTCAAGTGCTTGGCCGGACTAAGAATCAGATCACATGAATGCACTCACGCACACTAACAGCTACACACAGACAGACACAAACGCACACAGACACGCACACACACACCTGCTTTTGCGCAGGGGCCGAGGGCTGCAAGAGGGGCTGCGAGGGGAATTGGATGGGTCGTGTGAAGGTTAGGCACAGTTCCTGGGGGTATCTTTTCTTTGCGCCTCTATCAGTTATTAAAGCCAAAGGCCTCTCTCAATGTGTGTTTGTGCATGACCTACCCATTTGAGCTACAAGCTTGAGACAATGTAAGGAGAGAGTGAAAGGTCAAACGGAAGGTTCAGGTTGAGACTCTTGTGTTCCTCACCCGTGTGTTGCTCAGATCAGAAGTTTTGTGTGGTTTTTTTTTAGCTCGGGAAGTACTTCTAACTTTTTATGTTAGTGCATTTGATCTATTCTCCTATAATGCCCCAACTCTATCAGGCTATGCGAGGAATTTCAAAGTCCAAGCAACTGAAGGCATGTCACCCCGTGGTAAATGGAAGCGGTGGTGGATACAGATGACGAGGTGATGTTGTTTGCACGTGCATGACCAAAGTATCCTCAGCGTGTCACTCCAATAACCCTTTGGATATCAGAGGACCACCTGTAGCAGGAGGACCCCTGATCCCACTGAAAGACCGGTTTTGACGTTGACTACTGTTGGGAGTGGCTCATAGAAGGACCAATCACCTTACAGATCGACATCCAGGTTGTCTGATGTCGTCTCACCAACGGCGGACGTGCTGAATTCTGTGTGCACGAGGGTAGGCATTGGTTTTATTGACCACCTCAGACCAGATGAAGGTGCGTGGGCCCCTCAGTCCACCTTAATCACCAACTCGAAGTGCGAGGTCTGTTCGGTCCACCTTAAATCACCCCTTTGAGGTCCAACGCAAACCAATGACTTTAGCTCATTCCAGAAATAGTTACATAGGTGGTGTGAAAACAATATGAACCGACTGGTTAATGATCACATATTTCAAAGGGTTAAAACAACGCATGTGGGGGGAAGTGGGGGGGGGGGGGTCTTTAAAGAGGCGAACAGACGACTATTGTTCAACTACGGCTCTGGCCGCTGGTGGCAGTTGGAGCCTGGAAGTGTTTTATATTACACTACACACACACGCACAGGCAAGGGCACAGGCGCACACACACACACACACACACACACACAGGTACGCGCATGACGCACACACACTACCATACGCACACACAGAACGACTGAAAAACCTACAGGCACACACAGACAGAACACACACACACACACACACACACACACACACAATGAGTGGAAAACTGAAGTTTCAGAGCGTGCGGAAAATGCAGAGGAGTCTGGATGTGGGCGAGGTCACTGGATAAACATCCACTTAGGGTGTGTGCGTGTGTGTGTATTTGTGTGTGTGTGTATTTGTGTGTGTGTGTGTGTGTGTGTGTGTGTGTGTGTGTGTGTGTGTGTGTGTGTGTGTGTGTGTGTGTGTGTGTGTGTGTGTGTGTGTGTAATAGGGAATCAAAGCAGCCTGGCATATGGGCACGGTCTCAGCATACATTGCCTGAACACACACACAGGGGCTCCGTGTGCGAGTCGGAAAACAGACGCACACAGTGACACGCAAACAAAAAAAACACACGCTCACTCACACACCCACACACACACCAGAAAGTAGTGTGTGTGTGTGTGTTTATTTATGTTTCTCATTTCTCCCAGCTGTGTGTATTGCTTCTTCACCTCTTTTTAATCTTTCATTCTGCCCCCAATCCATAGCTCGTTTTGAATTGACTCATTCCCTTCTTGTCCTTTTTACCCACACACAGACACACACCCTCTGCCTCAGCGTCGTTGATCTTAAAAAAAGTTTGCCAACTTTTCACATTTGACCAACCCTCCTTCTCTCTCTCCCATGGTCCCTTGCACTTCTTTCTTTTACACTGAACTATCTTTATATCCATATACCTATCAATGCTCTCTTACTTGTATTGCCTTTCTTCATATCTCTCTCTCTCTCTCTCTCTCTCTCTCTCTCTCTCTCTCTCTCTCTCTCTCTCTCTCTCTCCTCTCTCTCTCTCTCTCTCTCTCTCTCTCTCTCTCTCTCTCTCTCTCTCTCTCTCTCTCCTCTCCTCCTCTCTCTCTCTCTCTCTCTCTTCTCTCTCTCTCTCTCTCTCTCTCTCTCTCTCTCTCTCTCTCTCTCTCTCTCTCTCTCTCTCTCTCTCTCTCTCTCTCTCTCTCTCTCTCTCTCTCTCGCGAGAGAACAGCAATTTCTAATTCAGAGTCATGGCTGATTGATAGCTTTAATTTGAACCACAGACCCTATAGACTGTACAAGGGGTGTGTGCGTTCCCCCTCATCTCAGTAAATTATACCATTATAATCATCTGTGTGGATACCAACACTGTGTGTGTGTGTGTGTGTGTGTGTGTGTGTGTGTGTGTGTGTGTGTGTGTGTGTGTGTGTGTGTGTGTGTGTGTGTGTGTGTGTGCTTCTGAGTGTGCTTCTGAGTGTGCTTACATTTGATGCATTTATATATGCAATGTTTGTATGTAAAACTGAGTCTGTGTAAATGTTTTTGCACTGAAGCCAGCTATATTTTTTTATGTCTGTGTGCGTGTGCGTGTGGTGTGCGTGCGTACATAATAAGTACTAGAGCAGTGCTTCTGCTGAAGAACAATACTGAAGTCTATAGGAAAACAACATATTCAACCATTTAGCTAAGGATACAAAACATGTTAATTGAGGGCAACACAAAGCTAAAGGACTGAACAGAGGCCAAGCAGGCCCTACTATGGTCTAGCCATCCTCATTTAATTAGTATAGAATCCAGGTTCACGTTGGAAACCAACCTACAGCATAAAGGCATTATTTGTGGTCACTTGCATTGAGAAAAAGACCCGGTTGGCCCACCGTGACGCTTGGCAGTGCTAGCGGTGCATAGCATTGATCGCCGCGCTAGCATTTGAGCTGCAGTGTGCCCTTGTGTTTGTATTTGTGCATGCAAGTGTAACAGTATGATTGCGCACGTGTGTGTGTGTGTGTGTGTGTGTGTGTGTGTGTGTGTGTGTGTGTGTGTGTGTGTGTGTGTGTGTGTGTGTGTGTGTGTGTGTGTGTAATCCTATCTGCTTGTTATTCGGGGTATCATTACATCCATATGGTCATCAGCATCAGTCACTGTGCATAGACGTGTCAGTCAAACCACACACACACACACACACACACACACACACACACACACACACACACACACACACACACACACACACACACACACAGAGAAAAACAAAGATATGCTGTTCACACACACACACACATTAACACAACTCACCTAAACACGCTCACGCTCACATTAACTAAATAAAAGACAAAGCTGGAAAAATACGACATCAAAGAAAAAATGCAAACTAAATGTCTCGGATTTAAAAAATGAAGGGGAATTGGGGATTCACCATGACGGGAAATGTAAGTCAGACTGTATCAAAGGATAGAGCTGTTAACAGGAACAGTAAACCGACTTACTTATTCCCGGGAAAGCATTGAAGAAATAAACTAATAAAAGAATTGGACAATAAGACTACAGTCTAAGGTATGCAGGACTACAGTACATCAGTACAGCAAACAGAGTTTAATCGAAAAAGAATAGTACCTCGACGAGGTACTATTCTTTTCGATTAAACTCTGGATCCCAGATAAGACACACAACGAGGCTCGTTGTGTGTCTTATCTGGGATCCAGCAATCCTACTATTTTATTCAGATTCAGCAACAACAAGACAAGGTGCAGCAACAATACAAGATCAAGTCAAGATAAGTAAAACGTACAAATATGTAAAAATAAGTAGCAGCATAAATTGATCAAAATAATAAATAATAATAATACAGTTAAAGGAAGTAAAGTAATTACTAAACTCAAACAGGGGTAATAATAAGTAATGAGGTGTAGCTGTTTAGCAGAACTTTGGCACAGAGCTCATGCCGGAAACAAAAAAAGGTGATTTTAACAAGTGTATTTGACATTATTTTAAGTTTAAGACTTCTGGCCGAGATCATGATGGCCAATTACACGCTTACAGCTCCCAGCATCGAGCCGCATGTTGACTCGAACCAAACAGGAAGTGAAAGAACGGGAAACACCTCACACACCAACATCTGAGCTCGTCTGCCATCAGACTTTAGATGTAAATCTAAACTCACCAACCCCAGTTCATGTTTCTTATGAGTGGGTGAAGAAAGCTCGTTGAATTCTGCTTCACACACACAAACCCACAAACAGAAAAACAAAGATATGCTGTTCACACACAGACACACATTAACACAACTCACCTAAACACGCTCACGCTCACATTAACTAAATAAAAGACAAAGCTGGAAAAATACGACACCAAAGGAAAAATGCTCACTAAATGTCTCGGATTTAAAAAATGAAGGGGAATTGGGGATTCACTATGACTGGAAATGTAAGTCAGACTGTATCAAAGGATAGAGCTGTTAACAGGAACAGTAAACCGACTTACTTATTCCCGGGAAAGCATTGAAGAAATAAACTAATAAAAGAATTGGACAATAAGACTACAGTCTAAGGTATGCAGGGCTACAGTACATCAGTACAGCAAACAGAGTTTAATCGAAAAAGAATAGTACCTCGACGAGGTACTATTCTTTTCGATTAAACTCTGGATCCCAGATAAGACACACAACGAGGCTCGTTGTGCGTCTTATCTGGGATCCAGCAATCCTACTATTTTATTCAGATTCAGCAACAACAAGACAAGGTGCAGCAACAATACAAGATCAAGTCAAGATAAGTAAAACGTACAAATATGTAAAAATAAGTAGCAGCATAAATTGATCAAAATAATAAATAATAATACAGTTAAAGGAAGTAAAGTAATTACTAAACTCAAACAAGTGTAATATAAGTAATGAGGTGTAGCTGTTATAGCAGAACTTTGGCACAGAGCTCATGACGGAAACAAAAAAAGGTGTAATTGACATTATTTTAAGTTTAAGACTTCGGGCCGAGATCATGATGGCCAATTACACGCTTACAGCTCCCAGCCTCGAGCCGCATGTTGACTCGAACCAAACAGCAAGTGAAAGAACGGGAAACACCTCGCACACCAACATCTGAGCTCGTCTGCCATCAGACTTTAGATGTTAATCTAAACTCACCAACCCCAGTTCATGTTTCTTATGAGTGGGTGAAGAAAGCTCGTTGAATTCTGCTTCAGATCACGCAGGAGAACATCGACTGAGGTTTTTGTGGACTCCAATAAAGCTGTGTGAAGAACAACTGATCACAAACACAAAAGCTTTTTAGGGTTTTTCGGGAACTGATCAAGTTGTTCAGATGGTGACCATTGTGTGGCTCTGGAACCGGCTCATCTGACGACAGTCGATATAAAATATTAAAGGGAGGAACACGCAAGTATGTTTGAGCGATGGCATTACGGAGGTTCCTGGTGCTACAGTCACCATGAGCTCTTTGAGAGCCCGTCAGGGGCCGCCATGGGACTGGCCATAACCTCGTGAAATACAGTTTACAATACCATTTGGAATGTGAATTTCATTAGAGAAAATAGGTATTGTGAATGATGATTAGATATTAAAACTTCAAATTACTGCAGGATAGAAGCATTTTTTTAATGGATAATTATGCATTGGGACCTTAACATTTCATGAGGCTGAATAAGTTAAGGGTCAATCCTATTTCCGTTTTCTGTGAACCCTCCTCTCTCTCTCTCTCTCTCTCTCTCTCTCTCTCTCTCTCTCTCTCTCTCTCTCTCTCTCTCTCTCTCTCTCCTCTCTCTCTCTCTCTCTCTCTCTCTCTCTCCTCTCTCTCTCTCTCTCTCTCTCTCTCTCTCTCTCTCTCTCTCTCTCTTCTCTCTCTCTCTCTCTCTCTCTCTCTCTCTCTCTCTCTCTCTCTCTCTCTCTCATTTCCTGTCCTGGAGTGATTTGGTCTGCTACGTGTTACAACACATGGAGTACATTTGGCTTTGAATGCTATTGATCGGGACCTTGTGCAGTTTTAAGCCTCACCTGCCTGGCACGTGTGTGTGTGTCTGTGTGTTTGAGCCCGTAGTGTGTGCTTCTGTATGGGGACACGTATGTGCAAAAATTTTATTTTGTAAGTGTGTGTGTAGTGTGTGGTTAAGTCCCCTGTTCTTGACTTCTTTCAAGTCTGTGTGCAGTTTAGCGCACTTTGTGATCAAAAGGTGCATTTGCACACACACACACACACACACACACACACACACACACACACACACACACACACACACACACACACACACACACACACACACACACACACACACACGCACGCACGCACACACACACACACACAGACACAACACACACTCAGAGCATCAATATGCAACTAAACTCTGTCTATCTCTCCTCACTGTAATCTATCCTCCGCGCTAACCGTTACTGACTCCATCTGTCCATCTATGCATGCATGGGTGAATGCATTCATCCATCCATCATTCTGCTTCTCCAAAACAGATTACGCATTCTCAGGCTCGTTTTGCTTTCCGCTACACTTTCTCCCACACTCACTCCAACTCTCTTTTCGTCCCTTAAACTCTCTCACTCACTCTGTAAATCCCTCACTCTGTCACCCACTCGCTATTTATGCTCTCACTCGCTCATTCTCGCTGGATGTTTGTTCATCTCCCTCCACCACTCCAATGCTAATCAAAGCCTTCACTAATATCAATGTTAACATTGGCCCCACTGGAGCACACAGAGGAGTAATAAGGAACAGGAGCTCCGGTTAAAATATCAGTGGGTCTGCAATTCATCCTTGCTCCTTTGTTTTCCCTCCCTCCCTTTCGGGGAAACGAAAACACCGGAAAAGTGCGTTATATTAGAGAGGATGGAAAACACGAGCACGGCCCACAGATCACACACAGAGTCCTTCAGCATCATCATCGTCTCTTTCGTCAATTGATCGTACCTCAGACACCTTTTCTCTCACTTGCTCTTCCCATCCCTGCGTCTCTCCACTCGGCGTCACTCTCTCTTTCCCTCTGCCTCAAGTGTTTGATGTAGCCAGGTCCGACCGATAGGAGTACTAAGCAGCTCCCAAGAGAAGCACCAGCACGTGGGTATACACACGCATACACACATAAAACGCACACACACGCACACACACATAAAACGCACACACACACACACACACACACACACACACACACACACAGACGTTAGTTTAACATCAAGGCAGCAATACATGTTTGAAGGTCAAAGATAGATCATTTCTATATGTTTGTGGGTGCGTGCGTGTATGTATGTATATATGCGTGCGTGTGCGTTTGTGTGTGTATGTGTGCGTGCATGCGTGTGTGTGTGTGTGTGTGTGTGCGCATGTGTAGGGTGCGTGGTGTTCTTTTTATAACCCTTTGAATCAAAGAACTCGGTGAACCATTTCAGATTCCCACCATTGTCACGGATCTCCGTGGGCACCGGCCGTCTAGGGCAGAAGACGGCCACAGGACACTATCAATATTCACCGTGCCTATTCTTATCTTTGACTCTCATCGCTCATGTAAATCCAGAGGTGGGACAGATGTTTTGTGCTTTGCCGTCTGTTGGTTCGAACCCTGGATGAACTGGGGGGGGGGGGGGGGGGGGGCAGCAGAGGGAATGGTTCTACCATCCATATCCCCTTTAGGAAAATCACTTTTCCTAAAGGGAAATGTGGATTCCAGCACATTCCCTAAAACAAATGACACCCCAGCACAACGCTGCCATTTAACTGTAATCAGATGAATCTGCCTGGAAAGGGAATCAAGGACCACACCATGGGTTTGTTCTGGTCCTCAGTTGGCTTTTGATGAAAAAAATGGAGGAACGGAGTGTGCCCACTTGGTTTTCAAGCTGGAGGGCCAGTACCCTTGATCACAACAGAGAATCTGAGTAAAGAGTTTCATAACAAATCTGACATCTACAGCAATACAATGGCACTTTGGGACGGGCGTCTATGATCGAACCGAAGAAGCCCTGATGAACTCTCTCTCTCTCTCTCTCTCTGCCTGCCTCCCTCTCCCTCTCTCCCTCTCTCCCTATGTTTGTCGTGTTGTGTCTGTGTATTCAACACACAGAGAGCAGTGGGGAACTCACACAACCTCATGAGGGCCCCTTGTGCCTCCCTCTTCAATGGAGTTTGTGTGTGTGTTGCCAACCAGGAACCACAACACAAGAGACCCCACTGCCAGGGTCCCCTCTTGACCTCGGCTGACTGCTGTGTGCTTATACACACACACACACACACACACACAAACAAGCACATGCATGCATACACACACACACACACACACACGCAGGAACATACACATACAATGATGTGATGCAATGAGTGGATGAGTTCTTAGTCAAGGACAGTAACAAGCAAGCCACGGATCTGGGGTCTATAGCTTTCAAGAGGGTATCAAAGAGGGTCTCAAAGGACGCATAACTTTATCAATTTCAGGGCTCAAGCCCTTCAAGAAATTGCTCACAAAGAAAAACAGTTATTCCCAGGCTGCCCTTTTGAGGTAGCTAGAGATCCCAAAACGTATGGTTCGGGGGAGGCTTGGTGGAGTAGTGAAGGTGCGGTTCGGCGCAGCTTAGTTAGGGATCGCGTTTCCACCGCCGACAGTACCCTTATGGTTTATCGCGGCAGCAAAAACTTGGGTGAGTGTAACTATCTTCCCCGGGGTCCTATGTTCCCCTGGTCCTATGTGCCCCGTTTTGTATGTGACCGGGGAACACCCTGTGAGCAAATCTTTTTTTCGTAGGATTGTAGGGGCAAGTCCCGCCTTTTTCGTCTCTGATTCGCCTGTGATTGGCTCTCGTCGGATTGGCTATGGTTAGGGTTAGGTTTAGGTTTAGGTTTAACCCTCATCCTAACCCAAACCCTAAACCTGACCCTAACCCTTTGCACCCGGGGAACATAGGACCTGGGGAACATAGGGATGACCCCAAACGTGGCTATTGCTGCCGCGATAGTCACGGCAGCAACGTTAGCATTGTGACCCCATAGCAGCCCGACAAAGTGTAGCTTGCTAATAAGTCCAAGAAAAAGAAGAACGCGCACAATGAACAAAGATCAACCATGTAGGACGCCCAAGAAGGACGGCAAACTTCTGCGCGACATTTTCGTCAATAAACAAAGCTTTCGCCGTTGTCCAGAAATACCTCGCGGATAATGTGTTTCTTTATTATCCCCGTCTCACGGAAGTGTGATTCTGTCGACCAATCAACCAACGGCGTGTGTAGCTCAAACTTTGCGGCACCCTTTCAGGCGTCTCCGTTGTCCCTGAAGATCGCCAAATCTAACATTAGTTCGGCATTACATTAATTGATTCACACGGCAGTTTTATTTAATTTTACACTGTGTATTCTCCGTGTAAATCAATGCACCGAACCGTGACGTTCGTACCGATTCAGTTCAATACGATTACATGTATCGCTACACCCCTACTTATGAGTGTCATTGACCTCGAGCGGCCGTAGAGGAGACGCTCTTCTGTTAACGACAAAAAACAACACAATTTACGGCAGCTCAGCTGCCACACTTAACGTTGTTATGGCAACGAGTGAGCTGTGGTTTGGAGCAGAGCTATGTTTGGAGTAAAAGCCGGCTGAATCATTTATCTTTAAATAAGTAAATGACTGAAGTGCACTCTTAAGGTGACCCGTTCCTATCACAGGAGGGGTTGTTCAGATTATTGTGTTCATATATCATGTTTATGTATTATATACAGGATATATGCATGCATGTTTGGGTTGGGTTGGGGGGGGGGGGTCCATAGCAAACACCATAACGACCTTGACATTCACGTGGCATGGACGCAGGCCCAAAAAAAAACGTAGGATTGTCACATGTTTAGAGCGTTATTGTAATGTGTTTCCGCTGTGGACCAATGTAGTTCTACTACATTCTGGTGTGAGACTGGGTTTATGGGACGTGGTTTGTTTCAGGATTTGAGGGGGTCTGCTGCAAAAATCATATAATTTGGGATTGTTGTTTTGAAGAAATCCTTAACTAGAGGGTGCATCCCCCCTTCAGAAGTCGAAAAAGCAGAGACATTAGCACAAAATCATGTGGTAGTGAGTTTGAGTGTGTGTGTGTGTGTGTGTGTGTGTGTGTGTGTGTGGGGGGGGTAGTGCTTGTTTATTTTTGAGTATCTGTGAAGTGTGTTTGAATGTAAAGTGTGTGTTTGTGTTTATGTTGAGTGCATGAGAGACAGACAAGCGGGTTGAAGAAGGGGGAGAGAGGGAGAGCGGGGGGGAGAGAGAGAGGAGAGGGAGAGAGAAAGATTTTATTTGTATGCGGAAAGGTAAAAACTGTGCATATGAGTAAATGTTTGTGTGTTTGTTTGTGTACCCGTGTATGTTTAGTGAAGAGTCCTACTTATGTGAGAAAACCAGTGGGGCAATTGCTCTGTCGCTAGCTTAGCCACTTTTTAGAGTTTAACACGGTTTTAAACTCAAGAAGTCACGGGACGTCTTAAGCTCCATTGCTGTGTCATATGTTCTTGTGGTTTAACCTGCAGCTGTGTTTTACCCTGATCTCAATTGCTGTGTCTTCAGAGAAACTTCACATCAGACACTAGAGGGCGTATTTTGTGCGTGTTAGTCTAATCTCGAAACTGACGTGGTTTTAGAGGAGACTAAACCAGTTTGCAGGCTGAAACAAGGCTCCATCATAACCGACACACACACAAAGAATTAGTTTTATGAATTGTTATTAATAGTTATGATACATTTGCACGTATTGGAGTACCCTAATTACTCGCATAGGCCTATTAGTTTGTCTTAAGTAATCACGTTTGCATACACATACCAAGAGAAAACAATGGCAAGTAATTGATTGACATAGGCAAGGGCAGATTCCAGACTCAGATTTCCACAAAAAGTAGCCTAGACTATTTCATAATATATGTCAACATTATTAACGTTTTTATTTATTATAGTTTTTTAATATTAAAGTTCACTTTACATTCCCATTAAGTTTTTGTTGGTAATTATAGCACAAAATGCATCCACCATTAAGTTAAGACTTCTGCTGAGGTATACTACTGAGTACTTCCGGTTTCCAAGCAGTTTAAACCGAGTCAGCTAGGAATCAGCTGATCCTGTACGAGTCGTTACACAGCAATCACGTTCAACCTCATGCGCAGCTGGGTGTTAAACTCCAAAACCTCAGTTTTAAGGAGTACGTTTTTAAAGCGCAGCAATGCTAACTGATAGAGCAATTGGCCCAGTGTGTTAATCTGTGTACCATCTCAGCCGTGGCACAGGTGGGGTGTCATAGTAATCATACGTCAGTGTCTGCATTGAACTATTGTCCTGCAGTTTGGGAGTCTGCAAGATGAAATTGAGGAGGTTTATGTTAAGGTCCATCAATAGACAAATTAAACGGGTAACACTTAATATTAAGGTCCTTATAATAGCCTTTGTTAATAGGTAATAAGACACTCATTATATGCTTATTGACATTAATTGGTGTTAATAAGACTATAAGTTTTAATAATAACACAATAAACATGTTTATTGTGAGATTATAAGACTTTAATAAACACTTGAGTTTCTTAGTTGATAAAAGCATTACAAAAACATTCATTGAGTCTTACTAACTTACCTATTATGTCATTGTTAAACCTTTACTAAGCATTATTGCTTATAAAGGTTAATAAATCCTTTATTAAAATGCTAATTATGCATTTTGCAGGTACAGGATCTAATGCGGGAACAATGCTTATTAAGGTTAATAAGTCTGCACATGTTGAGTAAGTTTGATCTGTTTTGTGCCTCATATAGGCTGGGTCTCAAATCAGAGGCTCGTCCTTCGAAGGCTGCATTTGAAGACCACTTGCGTCACAGCGGCGCGTCAAGGCTGTCCTATTTCGAGGCTCCTTCAAATGCGGCCGAGAAATGCAGCCTTCTTATCCCAGATTTGAAGGGTCCACCGGCTGGATCCTTCCATGGACATATTAAAGAAAGGACAGCGGACTAAAACATGGCCGCCCATGCATTCTGATGAAAACTGCTCAATGGCGCAGGGGAACATCGAGGAGAGATTTGCTTCCGCATCATAGGCGCCTAGCCACGCCCTAGTGCATGACGTGCCGGATGAAGAACTATGCTCATTAACTAGCATTGTTAGCATTGTAGCAACATAAGCGAGAGGTCTGAGCGAGCAGTCGCATTGTTTACCGACCATGGAAGTATAAGTTAATAACCCCCCCGATGATTCTCTATATGTGACCTTTAAATTACACTCCTCCTGCAATCTGGACAACAATTATTATTTAACAATTATTATGCTGGGCCGAAACAACATTTGTTTCACTACGACTCCTTTCAGCTGACCACCCCTCCTTCTCCTGCAAAAATTACATAAATAAAATAAAACGCTTGAGGTAGCGTTTTGGAAAAGAGAAAACTTACATTTTATTAGTACATGCTATAAAGATAGTTATGAGCCTTTAATTGATATCCAAATTTTTTGCGGAGACACATTTCTGTTCTCCACTTATTGTATTGGAGTGAACAGGGATATCTACTTCTGGGCCTCTAGAATCGAGGGACCTGTCCACAGCCCGCTGAAACAGCTGCAATACCAGGCTTGGCCGCCGAGCACTGGTGGATTGCGGAAGTATGCACTGTTCCTGGGGGCCTGGATCCTTCACCGCCCAACGTATCCCAAGATTCATTGCGCGTTGGATTTTTCAGAAATTGCCTCAGAGAGAGCGGAAGCGGCAGTTGCAGCAAATAAAATGAATAAATATATCTGTGGTAAGCGTTGCCATGGGACCTTTAGGAATGTAATGTCATAGTATCGGTAGCTGGTTCTAACTAGATAGCTGTTAGCTAGCGAACTCTTTTGGCTTACATTACTTTCTTTCAGGGGCTTTGGCGGGCTACATTTGACAGGGTGTCCGCGCATCCTTAAAAAGTCTTAAATTCATGTTTCTAAATTTAAGGCCTTAAAAAGTCTTAAATTCGTTACAAATGCCATATGCTGGTCTTAAATACTGTAACTCAAGGTCTTACATTTGTCGGGGCAGGCTATATATATTTTTTTTTTCTCGAGTGACTTTTCAGGAAGGACATGTAGAGAGGCTTTTTTTCTTGTTAGCTGCATATGTACATAAATGATTATCTGCGTGCTTGCTAGCTAGTCTGCGACAATGGGTAGGTGCAAATTCAAGGACAGTTGGCTGGAAGACGTCCGTTTCTGAAGTTGGCTCGCGTCTGTTGCCAACCCCAACCATTGTGTGTTTTAGGTCTTAAATTTCATTCAAGGTGGTATTAAAAAGGTCTTAAAAAGTCTTAAATTTGACTTGGTGAAACCTGCAGATACCCTGTTTGAGCTAACGTTTAGC
This sequence comes from Melanogrammus aeglefinus, assembly GCA_900291075.1. NCBI lineage: Eukaryota > Metazoa > Chordata > Actinopteri > Gadiformes > Gadidae > Melanogrammus > Melanogrammus aeglefinus. Next base: position 142,894 of record OLKM01000568.1, on the reverse strand, counting down.
CTATGCTATCATGTGAAACTAGGTACAAACGTATCTAATTCTAACAGTAGTGTCATGAATCCATGTCTAATCGGCTTAATGCTTATTGTAACCTGTCTGCCAACTGTCTATTGTGGCCAATGTTCTTAGTGTTTCTTTATACAGTAACAAGAAAGACCAGCCAGAAGAATTCTCAACCATCCCCTGAGCAGTGGCGAACCATGAGAACTACAGACGGGCTTTCACCTCAGCCCTAATCACTCAGAAAAGAAATCATCGCGGAAAATAAGACGCAATACGCTGAATTGAAAGAGTTTAACAACTGCAATCCTTTCATTAAGGATGTAGCCTAAACAAATGGACCATAACATCAATAACATTCTCCGCAACAACAAACATACTCTAATGAAAAATCTGGAAAGATAAAATGAGGTCACGTGGAAATGTATTTCTTGCATTTAACCTGTAGGGGTCTGTATGCGGGTTTTGTACCGCCCAGGTAATATAAGGCCAGGTGTGTGTTTGTCAGACACTGAATGTCAAGGGAAGAGGCAGAGGTCAGTTTTCAAACTGACCGTCGCTTGTCGGTGGGCTGACTTTGTCTGATTTGTAAGACTGACAAATCTGCTGCTGACCCAAGTGGATGACTTGTCAGTTGTAAAAAGTAGACAACTCCAGCAGTAACAGCCTGTTTGTTTTCTTACAGCCGGTCATCCATGGATATCGCCGATCATTTTCGGTTTTGAAAAGCCTTTCCACTGTCTTAACCTTTTCTTTTAATTCCAGTTCTGGAGTTGGTCTTCCGTTTTTTATTAATTCAAGTTTTTCTGTGAAAGGCCGCCTTGAAAAAAGCCGCCTTGAAAAAAGCTCGCCTTGAAAAAAGCCGCCTTGAAAAAAGCCGCCTTGAAAAAGGCAATGGTATCAAGATAGCCACAACGTTGCTCTCGTCTTCTGCCACCCCCTCACCACTCTGCCCCGCCCGCTGTTCGGACTTCACAAAGGCCTATGAAAATTAAACCGCGATTGGTCATTTTTACCATCACTATCCAAACCAAAACACATAGCTTGGATAACATTTCAGGACAGTAACCCTTTCATTGCTGATGTTTACTTGACAGTAAAATTAAAATTAAAGAAATATATATTTTTCAAAAGAGCCATTAAAGTGTGTTTTTTTGTGCTTCACCGCCATAACATTGTATTTACAGTATGTATTTTTTATTTCTGATTTTATTAACCTTGATAACATATAGTACTCATTAACTGTTAATAAGTGTATATTGGGGGGGGGTCTACTTACACTGCCACTTTTCTCTTCTGTTAAATAAAACACAACATAACTCTAAGGCCTCACTAGAAACTCAGCTTTCTTTATGATACATCTGATATTTTTTTTCATGTTGTATCATTTATTACATGATGTGCGTGCAGTAAAATGTATTATCAGTCTATTGTATTTTCGAAAAGAGGTTAATCTCTACATAATATATTATAAAAATGACATTTGAATTGTTCAGGCATGACAAGGGCACCTCATCGACTCGGGACCCTGCAAGCATCCTTTACTTATAGTCCCCTCAACAAATGTTTAGAAACTAAGCAACAGACACAAGCACATGCATCAACTACACACACCAACACATACACACATACAATATCTCAGACAGTCTGCAGCACATGGATTTGGTAGAAAGAAAGAAGAGCTAGCGAGAGATGGGTTAGAAAGAGAGACGGGTGTGAGGGAGAGGTTCAGAGACTAAAGCCGAACCAAAGATGGGGGGAGAGGGGGGACGACGCATGAGGGAGATAGGCGAGGATCACAGGGGAATCGAAAGCTTTCCAAGTGCTGTAGGTCCTGACAAGTTTGGTGTGTTTGTGTGAGTTTGTGTGCGCCCGCCCATGCTTATAATAAACAGTGGCATTTGAAGACGTCGGACCAAGAGGTCACCACAGAACAATACACTGATACAACAATTCTCATAAGAGAAACTTTTCCTTATCTCCTAAAACAGATCCCTTTGCTTCCGTTACACTCACTCCTGTCTCCCTCTCTCTGTTGTCACCCGTTAATTGGAGGCCTGCATTCCTTCCTCTTCTCTTTTTCTCTTCTGCCAAGTCCTCCCCATGGGAAAGACCGCTGAGGTATTTTCATTTGATTAGAGTGGCAAAAACCAAACTATTTTCAGACCTCCGTTCTGTAAACGGTCCCAACCGTCCTCAACGGCTTTGTCCCGTGCCGCGTAATAATGGGCACCAAGTCTGATATGAGAAACAAGATGTTCTAGATAATTAGTTCCTGTTGTGGTGTTCCTGGAAGGCATAGCGCAGGACCTTCTCACTTTCAGGGCGGAGGTGGTGGTGATGGAGGTGGGGGTGTTTGTCAGAGGCAGAAGTGTTATTAATGATGAAAAGCAACGCTGAAGAATGGAAGAAGTGGGGGATGCAAGCACCCATAGCGTAAGCCTGCAGTGAAAAGACGCTAGTGAAGTCATGTCACAGCAGGGTTTACACAGGTGTTACATAGAAGCATCCTCTGTCCATTGATATGGACAGAAGTATTAAAGTAATAATTCCATAACTAATCGATGCAGACCTGAAATCCTCTCCCAGCCTATGTTGGGCCATGAAATTTAAGCTAATAAGTATGTATTCATGAAAGAATCGATAGTTGTCTGTGCTTCTGAATTGATTCAGAACTTCCCTGAAGTAAAATCCTTGGGGGAATTTTACCTTTTTTTTTGCATTTTGTGTTTACGATATTGCAATCCACTTATATAATTTTTTAAATCTAACAATTATTTAATCTTACATCAGACACATTACTCAGCTTGCATTCCATAATCAGCCACACCACCTTCCCAGCATACAACGGACAGCAATAGATTAGTGCCCCTATGCATCGGGAATGGCTTTGAATTGAGAATATACTTTGCTTCAAATCGTGACCCTACGTATCAAAATCGAATCGTAAGACACCAAAAGATGGACAGCTATGTTTTAAAGTCAACCATCATCCCTCCAAGTTTCACGCGTCAAGTATGAAGTGTTTCCTCTACATCATATATGCACTTCAATCAGTTCAATCAGTCAAGTATAGGATATAAAATTGCTCCTCGTTCAAAGAGTACTACAAAGTCCTAGTGGAGTTCCAAGGCAATGGGTCTCATTGCACAGTGACTATCTTAAAGTGGCACTTGAGCGAACCAACTTCTTGAGGGACTTTCATCAACATTATACTTGTGATGATGTTGTCATGAATATGTATTCAGAAACTGCTGATGATGAAACAAAAAATAGCTCTCTTTGATCATTCATTCTTCTGTTTTCTCACCCTTTCTTTATGTACAAGGGGTGGAACACTGGCGCCCTCTATCGGCAAACCGTGTCATGACACCAATGGAATAGGAAGAGGAGAGATTAGAAAGAATAGGAGAGGAGAAAGAATAGGAGAGGAGAAAGAATAGGAGAGGAGAAAGAATAGGAGAGGAGAAAGAATAGGAGAGGAGAAAGAATAGGAGAGGAGAAAGAATAGGAGAGGAGAAAGCTTAGCAGAGCAGAGGATAGGAGACCAGAGTGGAGGGGAGAACAGTCGAGGGAAGACAGCGGAGGAGAGCAAAGAAGACCAGAGTGGAGAGGAGAGAGCAGAGACCAGAGTGGAGAGAGCAGAGACCAGAGTGGAGAGAGCAGAGCAGAGACCAGAGTGGAGAGAGCCGAGCAGAGACCAAAGGGGAGAGGAGAGACCAGAGGGGAGAGAGCAGAGCAGAGACCAGAGGGGAGAGAGCAGAGACCAGAGGGGAGAGAGCAGAGCAGAGACCAGAGGGGAGAGAGCAGAGCAGAGACCAGAGGGGAGAGAGCAGAGCAGAGACCAGAGGGGAGAGAGCAGAGCAGAGACCAGAGGGGAGAGCAGAGAAGAGACCAGAGGGGAGAGAGCAGACCAGAGGGGGAGAGCAGAGCAGAGACCAAAGGGGAGAGGAGAGACCAGAGGGGAGCGAGCAGAGCAGAGACTAGAGTGGAGAAGAGAGACCAGGGTGGAGAGAGCAGAGCAGAGACCAGGGTGGAGAGGAGAGACCAGGGTGAGAGAATAGACCAGGAGGAGAGGAGAGAGAGGAGACCAGGGTGGAGAGGAGAGAGAGGAGACCAGGGTGGAGAGGAGAGACCAGGGTGGAGAGGAGAGAGAGGAGACCAGGGTGGAGAGGAGAGACCAGGGTGGAGAGGAGAGAGAGGAGACCAGGGTGGAGAGGAGAGAGAGGAGACCAGGGTGGAGAGGAGAGACCAGGGTGGAGAGGAGAGAGAGGAGACCAGGGTGGAGAAGAGAGACCAGGGTGGAGAGAGCAGAGCAGAGACCAGAGTGGAGAGGAGAGACCAGGGTGGAGAGAGCAGAACAGAGACCAGAGGGGAGAGGAGAGACCAGAGTGGAGAGCAGAGACCAGGGTAGAGAGAAGAGACCAGGGTGGAGAGGAGAGAGAGGAGACCAGGGTGGAGAGGAGAGACCAGGGTGGAGAGGAGAGAGAGGAGACCAGGGTGGAGAGGAGAGACCAGGGTGGAGAGGAGAGAGAGGAGACCAGGGTGGAGAGGAGAGAGAGGAGACCAGGGTGGAGAGGAGAGAGAGGAGACCAGGGTGGAGAGGAGAGACCAGGGTGGAGAGGAGAGACCAGGGTGGAGAGGAGAGACCAGGGTGGAGAGGAGAGAGAGGAGACCAGGGTGGAGAGGAGAGAGAGGAGACCAGGGTGGAGAGGAGAGACCAGGGTGGAGAGGAGAGAGAGGAGACCAGGGTGGAGAGGGGAGGATAGGGGGAGATTGAGTGGGGGGGAGTGGGAGTAGGGGGAGTGCAGATAAGTGGAGGCGTTCCAGACGCCACTCTGCCGATGCAAGAGGTTTCTGTTAAGGTTTGGAACCACTAGAGAAATCAATTAAACTCGAGTATCTCATACTAAATGTTTAGCACCACTGCTTTCGAAAGTCGCGTTTGAACCAATTACCGAAAGACTCCAAAATATCTTCCAAATGTCTTGGTGTTGCATAAGAAGACTGTCCTTCTTATGACCATACTTATATTCCTGTTCCACCCATGCCTGTGTTTCATAGCCGATGTTTCCGGAAGCCATTATCAAATTGAAAGTCTTTTAAACACAGTTGACCCAAAGGTTGACTATAGGCTACCTATAGTCACACTGGTACCTGGCAAGCACAAGAACATGTTGAACATATGTACACAGGAAGTGGCTTGATTCAACACACTACACACACACACACAGTCTGGAAAGCGTCGGACAGTGAGTGAAAGTATAATGACGAGTCCTATCTATTCTTGACCCCATTCCTGGATGTGTTTCACTTCCATCGTTACAGAGAACTGCTCAGCTCAGCTCACTCCACAGTGGATCAGTTGCCTATATGGTACATGGACCCTGGAGGTTTAACAGGGAGCCAGCCTACCTTTTGGAAGCCCTATCGGATGTGGGGGTGAAAAGCGGAAAATTACAGGCCATGATCACACAAGCGGTCACTGGAGAGGGCTTAGCCAGGTGCGACTGTAATCCCTATCAGAGGCAATCAGGATAGAACAGATATCAGAGTCATAGGACAACTCAGGATATTACACACAATACATACAATACTATAACAGAATAAAAAGGATAGGATATACTGGGATATGACAGAATATAAGAGAGAGAGAGACACACACAGAGACAGAGAGAGACACACAGAGACAGAGGGTGGGAGAGACAGAGAGACAGAAACACAGAGAGAGAGAGAGAGTGGGAGAGACAGACAGAAACACACACAGAGAGAGAGAGAGAGAGACAGAAACACACACACACAGAGAGAGAGAGAGAGAGAGAGAGAGAGAGAGAGAGAGAGAGAGAGAGAGAGAGAGAGAGAGAGAGAGAGAGAGAGAGAGAGAGAGAGAGAGAGAGAGAGAGAGAGAGAGAGAGAGAGAGAGAGAGAGAGGAGAGAGAGAGAGAGAGAGAGAGAGAGAGAGAGAGAGAGAGAGAGAGAGAGAGGAAAAGAGTCAGCTGGATCTCGTCTGCGAGGGCTGAAGTGAGAGAGGGATAGGCGAGGGAGAGAGGGGCGTCCGGACAGAGGAGAGGAGGAAGGGAGGGTAGCAGAGAGAAGAGGAAATGGATTCCTGCTTCATTAGGAGCTGCTGATGTTTTTCAGACTGTGACTCATCACACGGCAGACACATACACTTTAACAACCGCTCCCACTCCTCTCAGACGCACACGCTGTTTACACATTTTCATAAAGGGCCCACAAACAGTATATATAAATGACTTACAAGGTATCTTTGGTCAGATAATGGAAATGTCAGAAAGAGGGACGGTGAATTCCTTGTTCGTTCTGAAGTATTTATATCGTTCCCCGAATAATTAACGACTTTGATATTACTCCAAAGACCTGACCTCAAATGATAAAAAAGAGGATTTACGAGTTTTGTTATCAAGCTGAAATGTGTTTTTCTGCATTATGGCTCCAAGTTTCTCTCCTGCGGTTTAACAGCTGTTGGTATGCTCAAATAAATGTTTGACACGCAATTAAAAAACATTGTCCGAGACGTTTAAAGTAACCCAACACTTAATACCTCTTTTATTGGATCGCGTCCTATTGGACTGCGCTAAAACTCTGGAACGATTTGATACGGTTGAGTAAACAAATTGTTTCATAGTCTTTTAGAAATATAATTTGGTTTGACCAGTCAAAATATTGGAAAAAGACAAAATACTAGGAAAAAAGAGCATGCTTCCATTATCCAGCGAAAAATCCTCTCAGATGTAATAAATGTCATGAAATGTTGTTTTTTTTCAATATGGGCACACATGCCATTACAATAAATGTTATGACTGGACTTTATGAGCAATTCAGAATATTAGCAGTGATGTCAACACGGCGTTATAAAATATATTAATGGACTGGCTTGTGCCTTTTCATTTTCTGTGTGTGTGTTTGTCCCTAACTGACCCTTAGATCTTCATATTCAACCTGTAAGGAAAAAAAATGGGGGGGGGTGGAGAAAGATAAAGAGACAGAAGGAGAGAGAGGCACCTGGGAGACATTTGGCCCCAAGACAAACATCTGCTTCTTACTGTTCCCCAAACAGATACACAAACACATACGTCCACACAAACGCATGCATTTGGCACCCGCATATACACTTTTGGAAAATGCATTCTAAACCTCCAATCGAACATTTTCGGTGGCGGACTGATGGACAGACGGAGGGATACGGACAGACAGAGCGCGGGTTGAGGCGGGTCAGAGGGAGATCAGGCCTGTGTTGACGGAGCTGGTCTTGGCAGCGGCCGGGGCTGTGAGGTCATCATCCCAGTGTTTTTTCATAGACAGGAAGCATTTTTATAAGTCCACCAGTGGCCGGCTGGACAGACTGTTGTGTAAGTACAAGTTCACAAGTTCAGCGCCCGTCCGGCAACCACCGCTCTATCTCACTATTAACATTAATCCTATTTCTATTTTCATTATAATATATGATATATTTAAGATGCATTTCATTCGGAGCGAGGCCCCCAATTTCTATTATTATTCTGAATATTATTCTCCATCCAGACGAATATTAGTCTTGTGAATAATAAGCCCACAGGGTTTTTGTTGGCCATTTAGTGCTTAGTGTCAGCAGTACCGTCACAGTGGGTGAGATCAATAACATTAAATGGTGACAGGGCTCTTCTGAGAGAGACTAGCGTGTCTGATATCAATGCCGGTCGTCTGCTCGGGAACTAATATGAGACAGGACGTGCTTCCCCGCTGGAATCTGGAGTTCTGGAATGGCAATTTGGCAGGGTTCTGATCCCGAGCCGTGTTGCTTTTCCGAAGTGCCTTGCCATCACATGAATTCCTGCTCGGATAACGTGATAATCTGGGTTAATACCTTTAGGTTTTTACAACCCTGGGAAGGATTCATTTATTTGTGTGCCTTTGAATGAATATAAACACCAGTCCTCACTCTATCTGTTTTGATCTCCCCTTTGCTCCTTTGCCCTCCCGGTGACTCGGCATCTTGGTGGCCCTCATAAACGACTCAAACACCTTTTTGTAGATTTCCCTTCCTAATTTGGTAATCCTCACCTTTCGAGTAAAAAAAACCCCCCTCACCTTATTAATATTTCGGTCTCCATGTAACTCTATCGCCTTCGCACCATGATTGTTATATTGTTCCTCTGACATGCGACTGAGCAAGAGGACATTGATAACATGACAATATTTGCATGAAACTTGAAAGAGGAAATTGGCATTCATCAGATGATGATAAAAGTCCAACTCTCAGCTTTCACTGTTGCCATGAAATCCGATATCATTCTATTCCTTGGTCCTGTTTTGAAACGTTAATAAACCCTGTTCTGTTAAGTTACACACAAAGCATTTAGCAGACCTAGACTGCCTTTATGTGTGAGGACAGCAGATCAAGAGGGACATGGTTCCGACTACATAGTATAAAATAAAACACCAGAAGATTAGGATCTAACTTGTTTTCAAACTAATCAAACTATCCAAAGCACTAACTTTGTTTGTCATGCGCGTGCGTACGTACGTACATACATGCTTGTGTGTAATGAGACGACTGATCAACACACGTTCGTACATGTTGTACTGGGGCTGCTGTACTTTTATTAATACCTGGTTGTCATTAAATCCCTTCCCCTCCGGGGTTTTCCAGATGTTCGTCGAGTGCTGCTTTTTCAACCATGATTTTGCCAACAAAAAGAAAAACGATGTAGAAAGAAGCTTGCTACTGAACAGGAGCTTGTTGCTGCCCTGGTTTCCTCTCAAAGACCCTGTGATGGTTCGCGAAGACCCTGCCTTTCTGGGCGACAAAATAAGACTTGTGCATCACAATGCATCCTCGTGTTTTTCATTGGCAATACTCCTGCATATGTATATATCGTTTTTTTGGAGTTCTTTTGATTTTTTTTATGCTTTATTATAGAGTGAGATAGACAGGAAAGTATGGGAGAGAGAGGGGAGGACATGCAGCGAAGGACCACGGGCAGGGATCGACCATGGGTCACTGCGGTAAGGACTGGGCTTTAATGGTACGCGCTCTACCCGGTGAGCCACCGGGGTGCCCCGAACTCCACCATATTGACAGGATTTACTCCGGTTATAGTACTGTCAAATCCAAAATAAACGTAAAAATACCGTAAACGGGGCCAATGAAAACTTAAAAACGTGGTGGCAGTCCCAAACATAACTATGTCTCCCCATGATGACAAACACAATTACAATTACAACGACATAATAAACATTTCAGTGCTCCCCTGTCTCTAAAGTGGAGGCGGTCATTGTGATGTGAGGTCGCGATATAAAAGCCCAATACTAATCTTAAAACAAGAGAGAAAACATGAGCTACTAGCGCCACGGTACGCACATCAAATTAAAATTGAAAAACCTAAAATTACAGTAGCATACCTCGCATAGCAAAAGTTCTGGTTATTCAACCCAGTCAAGCGGAAATATGTGACACTGTCACATCACGTCATTTTATCTATTAATTCGTGATCTGGGAGACGTAATTTCAATTTTTTTCTCGTGCCAAAAGCACAAATTTCAAACTCACTCGAAAAAGAAGAGATGAAGCAGCTACCTTTTTTCCCGTTTTGGTTTGCCTACAGAGCAGCGCACCTCCATTAAATATATCTGTGAATTGTCACAATTTCTCAGAATCAAAAGGTGAAAGTAGAAACGGGTGGCCAAAAGCTGTCATATTGTTAGAAATTTGTGCTTTTGGCACAAAAAAATTGACACAAATGAATAGATTAAATGACAGTGTCACGTATTTCCGTGACACTGGGTTGGGTTATTTCATGTATGGTCAAATGTATAGCGTATAATTGTTCAACTTAAGTAATCGAACATGCTAGTTTGAGTTTTGGTCAGGAAGATGTGATTGTGACGACGGTTAGGAGTAATTAGCAGTTTTTTGACGAGCACTTAGCAAGCAAGTCCCGCTAACACGCGTAAAGTTCTCATGCTACAAGATTTCGGAGGAATGTCATGTTATTACTGCCGAATTATCATACCCCTGATTTTACCTATTTCCCCTGTCTTTCTATTTTTTTATTTGCAGAGCTGCAAAATGTCAAACTCCATTCTCACACTCTGGGTGACTTCTCTGGGGGCCAGAGCAGGGCCGGTGTTTGGCGCCCCTGTCTACAGGAATCTGCTGTGACTGTTTGAAGAGAAACACAATGAGAATGATCGCCTCCAGGCCGCTCTCTATAACGCTCAGAAGGGAATCAATTTGAATGATGAATGGTTGTTCTGAAAAATAACTACATATCCCACGGCCCACCTATGGTCAAACGCGAACCCCGACCAGAGAAAGCCCCACATCCTGCCCTATGCTGCCCGGGTCAAAGGGCAGAGGACGAGGACCGCAATCCACAATGAACCACGTCGAATACACTCTGATCTGTACAAATACAACAGGAATCAGTGAATTTATTACATCCATCCATCCATCCGTCTTTCCATCCATCCATTTATTCAGTCATCCACCGTCCATCCATCCATTTATTCGTCCATCATCCATCCATCGATCGTCCCCCCCTGTCCATCCAGCGCTCCCCCTCCCTCCTTTCCCTGGTGCAGCTGTGTGCCGGTGACCTCGCTCCACTAACGAGCAGACGCGGTTCAATTACCGTGGACCCTATCAATTCCCAGAGTCGTTAGAACTTAAGAGGGAGAACGTTGCCCAGCAACAGGGCCTACAACAACACAGGGGTGTGCTTCTCGGCGTTGGAGGAGGAAGTAAACAGGAATATCATTGGTAGTCAACGGCAACAGCAGGACAATATCTGGAAGAACCCAATGACAATACGCAATTCCAAAAGGTTTATAGTAAAGAGACATCAAAAAAAAGGAGACTGGGGGTCTGATTGGTTGAAGATTAGGAAATAGGAAAGTGAGAAAGAGGGAAGAGGAGAGAAGTGGAAAGAGACGAGAAGAAAGGAGATATTGACATCTGTTTCCTTGGGAACGCCGATGCGTCAAACGCGCTCCGTGAGAGGTCCCGCCTGCCGGACCCTCCTGGTTCTATACACGGTCCGGACCGGTTCCTCAACCCAAACAGCCTGTCACGGTCGGGATGATTAATGAAGCTGGGAGCAAACTGATCCGAAGCTCTTGTTAGCCCAGCAGGAAAAAAAAACTAAGTGCTAAGAGACCAGCTGTCGTTGAGGAGTAGCGGTTTGGACGGACCACCTGAGGAATCTGCGGCTCTTGTAAACTAATATTTCACTCTTGTGGCAGGGCGTCCACTCTCAGGGTCTCTCTGCCCTCCCCCCCACCCCCACCCCGGCCCCCCCCTGCTCGCCTCGATAAGGGACGACAGCACTGAGAGTTTCTGTCGGTGAACAGCACACACCTAATTAATATAGCAGATATTTAATATGAAGACAGCTCCCAGAGTTATGGTTCTTACACACACACACACACACACACACACACACACACACACACACACACACACACACACACACACACACACACACACACACACACACACACACACACACACACACACAAGCGGATACACTAGCGCGCGCACACACACACACAGAGGGGCTTGTGTGCGCACATAGTACACGTTATACATGTGTATATTGACAATTCTTTCTAATGCGCCAACAGAGAAGAGACTGCGGGGGCCATTCGCACAGCGACAAATGAGTGCTTGATATTTCCCCCCACTGCCAAAGGTACAGCACAAAGACAGGAGGGGGTATGATGCGGGGATAACCGGTGAGTGCATGGCATTAGTCGCAAGCTTATCATGACTTTACATTTACTTTAAGGGGATTTTGCTGATGCGTTATTCCAAAGCAACTTACAACCATTCATTCACCAATTCACGCAGCGACGGCGCAGGGCGACAGCAGACAGCTCGTCGGGAGCAGTCAGGGTGAGGTGTCTTGCTCAGGGAGCTCCACCTCACCCTGACTGCTCCCTGTGTGAGGAGGAGCCAGGGATCGAACTAGCAACCTTCCGGTTACTAGCCAACCCGCTTTACCTCCTGAGCTACAGCCGACTTCAGATACGTGTCATTCATAAGCACAAAGCTCAAGCAGGTCTTGCTCAAGGTTTACGGCTACAGGTAGTCTGTGGACATTGTGGTTGACACCACCCTAACCGCCACTCCATCATGCCTGTTCAGTTTCATCAACACCGGAGACTTCATTCGCTCCATCAACAGAATGCGATCAAGGGGTCCTGATCGCCCCCTTCCTGAAGGGGAGCCTCTTTTTCAGAGGTAACATCACGGCGTCCATCTTCCTTTGACCTACGTCCAATGAAACAAGAGGGGAACAGCTTGGGGGTGGAGCCAGCCGCGACAACACACACGCAGGGCCGGAGCGAGCGAGTGACAAGGTAGAGACTTATCACACTCTCAAGGCCCTTGAGTTTCTTCTTCACCGCGTCACGTGAAAAAGAAACTCAACCGCCCGGCCCGGCGTAGACAGACACTAGCTCTTTCCCGGGCCGCTGACAGACTGAAGGCTGTGTTCTATGAAGGGGAAGAGTCATGGACTGCAGAGCTACTGCGACCTCCTCAGAGGACGGCCATCCATTTGTCTCCGACTACAAAACGGACTCTTTGTATTCCTCCTTTTCTAACTCGACCTGCTCTTCCTCTTTCCCCACCACATATATCCGTCTGTCCATCCCTCTCTCCCTTGTTCCTAATCTATATCCCTCACTCTCCCACTTGTGCCCTTAGTCTTCCTGATTGATCTGGAATGCAAGACAATGAGGTCACGTACTGAACGCACGCGCAAGGTCATGCAAAACACACACATCACTAACACGCAGTTGCACACTTGACCACATTTGACCGAGTGTGCACGGCACACTAGGTCATTGAAACACACACACACACACACACACACACACACACACACACACACACACACACACACACACACACACACACACACACACACACACACACACACACACACACACACACACACACACACACACACACACACACACACACACACGAAAACAGGGTGTGATCTTGTTTGGCAGATGGATTTAAACATGCAGTAAATATGTCTTTCAGTTCCACAGATAGTAAGAGGTATTTGCCACTGGAGACATGAGGAGGTTCAGGAGCTCAGACGGGAGGATACACTCCTTCATGTTATCCAGACAGACAGAGACAGACACAGAGTCAGAGAGAGAGAGAGGAAACCGCCTGTTGTACAAACATATTTTTCCCCAATCAGAGACGCATGATGACGGTTACGTTTGCCAGTGGTAACAAAAACATAAGCTATGTTTATTTTGAGCGTCACAATGGGTGATTAGTAAAGAACAAAGACAGCGGTCTCCATTACACTGGTATTTACAGGGAATTATGAGGCAGAAAATAGAATGCGTATTATCAGATTTCATTCTTCAACAGAAAAGAAGTAACTCCAAAGTTATTGGCCTTTGATTTTTTGTGAACGATACAATGAAATTGGCAGCATAACATGGCCATTATATACAGTGAAATACTAATGACGTAGAAACAGTCATCTACGTAGCAATAATTAAAGCATGATGTATTCATGCATTCCTCTACGAAGGAGGGTTAGGACCACATGTGATTAATATTGAGTATTTTGAATCCCCTTCATCGACGGGACCACGGGAACACGCTAAAACTTCTTTGGTCAGCGTGTGGTTCCCATCCTGTCTGTCGCAAAGTGACTCTCGCTGAACCTGGCCCCCTACAGGTAGCCTGAGGAACTATCCTACATTAGCCTGTGAGATTAAAATCAGAATTTAGACTTTAAACCCAGAACAAAAAAATGATTCACATGTTTCCCTATCCTCTTCCGTATTCCTCAGATAATCAGTCACTCAAGAAATACCATTCGCCACGGGTGACATCCAGCACACCGATTGGCCCGCGTGCCATCTTCCTCTGATTGGATGGTGGAAGCTCCGGCGAGCGCTCCCAGCGCCATTCCCTCTGCACTCGTTCAATCTCTCTACAAACTCTCCTCCTCTCCTCCTCCTCCACCTCCACCTCCTCCCGTCACTCGTCGCCGCAGACGGATGGCTTCCTAAAATGCTACAGACTGGCTAAGGCTGGGGGCTTTTGGTCTTCACCGTGACCTTGTGCCTCGTTTCTAAACCCTCTCAGTGTCCCGCCAAGAGTGGGGAGGGCGGGGGCGGGGGGGGGGGCGAGCTGTGACGGCAGACAAATCACCATAACCCCCACACCCCCGCCGACGTAGCTTTCGTCTTTCCAGATCTCATCCCTCCTGGTGTGAGAGGTCCTGGCGGTGGTCTCGCTCCGTGTCTTAGGACAGGGAACACGGACCCCAGGTCAGGGTGGCCCAGTGAGGCTGTCCGTCCCCCTCTCGTTCTCCCTCTCTCTCTGCGTCAGAAGACGAGAATACACCCCAAATTCACACGCATTCCTGGGGTCCACAGCGCGCCACGGTAATACAGCTGGCTGGAAAGAAAAGTGTGTGGGAGCAATGTGCGTGTCGGTTTCTGTATATGAGTGTGTGTGAGCGTTGTACCTGCTTGTCTGTGCGCGTGTTGCTGTGTGAGAGTCTTTGTGTGTGTGTGTGTGTGTGTGGGGGGAGAAGGGTCTGATTTATATAGCGCTCCATGTGTTACAGAGGAGGTTCAGGTTAATGCTTCTAAATCAAGTGAGCCTCCTCTGTGCTGTCGTGATCACTGGACTCAAAGACGCACAAATACCAATATATAACAAGAAGCACGCACAACTGCAGGCTTCAGCGCGTGTGTACGTCTGCGTGTGTGTATATATAAAAGTGTCTGGATGTGAGTGTGTCTGTTGTTTGATGCCAGAGTGAATTCCCTTTTGATGAACACAAAGTTGCGACGATTGACACGCAATATACACAAACGGACGAAAGAAAATTGCAACGAATGAAAGACACATGCCATCGGGAGAAAATAAACCTTAAGATGAGAAAAATAAAAAAAGTATGTAGCCAACGTTTAAGAGAGACCATGAGTCTTAACACAAAGCTGAGCACAAACAAACAGAAGGAGCGTCGACAGCAAAGACATGGAGCGAGAGAGAGAGACGGACACTGAAAGAGAGCAGTGTGGGTAAGGGGCTGTGTGTGTGTGTAGGTGGTGGGGGGGCAGAGGGGGCTCCACATAATGACTTCCAGGCCCCAGTTTTTTGGAGGGCTGCTGTAACTACCGTCCTGATTAGGAGCAGCTAAACCCGAAACCATGGAAAACCTCAAACCCCCCCCACTGACAACCCTTCCTCCACCTCCTACACCCACCTACTACACACACCAGCAACCCTTCCTCCACCTCCTACACCCAGCAGCAGCAGTAGCACCATGCCAGAGCCAAGTGGCACTGACAGAAGAGGGCTGTCAGGGCCACTTGGACACGGAAGAGCCTGAGAGCACAGTTGACCTTAATGGATATATATGAGAGAGAGAGAGAGAGAGAGAGAGAGAGAGAGAGAGAGAGAGAGAGAGAGAGAGAGAGAGAGAGAGAGAGAGAGAGAGAGAGAAGAGGAGAGAAGAGAGAGAGAGAGAGAGAGAGAGAGAGAGAGAGAGAGAGAGAGAGAGAGAGAGAGAGACTATGGCGGTTAATGATACCTGGTAAATGTCCGCTGTGGAACCACGTGCTGAAGATACCAACAAATAATTAGACCGGTTACTCTTAGTTTTTCATCCGTGGACCTTTTCACCCATACATCGACGACATCTCGTGTTCACACTCGTATGTGAATGAAGGTGTGATGAGGAGGGTTGTGGATTATGATCAAAATCAGCCAAACGCCATGGGGCAGGATTGGTACACGAGGTCAAAGGTCGGCCCTGTAGCAGGGCAACAAGATGTAAACGTCGGTGGCTGTGGGGGGGGTGAGGGGGGTGGTGGTGGGGGGGGGGGGGAGCAAAGGTCAAAGAGGAGGAAGTGGAAGGCGAGAGCGAGGCAGAAGCCGTGTGGAATCGGTGTTGTGCAGAGACAGGCTTTTGATCTCTTTGGAAGAGGAAGTAAGCATATTTGAATCCATTTCCTCTTTCTCACATGAGGCATGGCCCTCATTGAAGACCCGCCACGGGCTCCATTTCAACCTGGGGGCTCAGAACGCGGAGCTGGAATCCCACGGCGGAAGGTCTGCTGGACCGTAGGCCGCGTCGCTCCCGCTCACCACCAACCCCCCGCCCCCCGTTATCCGTTGTTTATGTAAGGCGATATGGAGTGCGGTGGTGATTTGATTTGAAAAAGGCTGTGGATGTTTATTGCCTCATAAGAAGGATCTAAAGACGGGAGGGTAACGAGCCACGGGTTCATCTGTTTGAAAGATAATATTTTCTGTCTTTTTCGCCCCTCAGCGTCTGCCAACATAAAGTACAGGGGTGAATTTACAAGGAAGCCAATTTGGTTACATGTTGAAACCAGATGCAGGCCCTTGAAACGGTTACAAAACAACTACTGCTTATGTGTTCAAATGATCTGGCCTCAGCCATTTTGCGCTTTGTTCTTCTTTCTCCTTGGTCGCCCACCTCATGCCCTCGAGCACAGAGCCCACAACCTCAAGTGGCCCGTCTTCAAGAGCCAGAAAACACATTCACTCCTCGATCACCGGCAGGAGAATGAAGAAGGACCATCCGACGAGGACCAGTAGGAACCCACGTAAGTGGAATTCCCGCTCGTCCCTCCTGCCTGAGAAAAGCAGGATTTGTGTTTTCATCCAAACACAAATCATCTGTAAGGATAAATACTGTTAACTTTGTATTTATACACACGTCGCGTTTTAAATCGAGTGCTTCTAGAATTGAGAATGAGCAGAAGATTTAATTTGACTTGGATTACCATACATTTACATTATGGCTGCCAAGATCCGGTCTGAACAGAGCTTCAAATGCTGAACTGATTTATGCCATTGATTGCGGACTACATAAATTGCATAAGGGAGTGCAATAAGAAATCAGTCATTAGTTAAATTAAATGCTGAAGATACTCTTTTAATCAGGCTTAATGAGATTTTATGAAGAGTTATGGAGCATTAATTCAACGCAGAGTACAACTGGATCATTTTTCGTCTCCTTTGGAAAGTCACGTTTGGGTCAGGACAATCTCGTGGTAATAAGGTCTTTGACTTCAGGCGGAAAGCTTCTCTGTTCCAACCCCCAATGCCCCCAGCCCACCTTTGTGCAAGATCCACAAAAGTTATTTTGGATCAAATAAAATCTACTGACTGACTCACCCCCCATTGAATATGGAATTCAAGCCTAGAGGTCTAGAAATAGCCATCCAATATCAGCCCGTTGTCATTGGCTTACATCAGAGTCACTGACATGAATCACAGAGTGTGGCTTGGTTCATCGCTGCCGTCGCCACACATGACCGTACACAAGCTAAACCGAATCTGACATCATTAGGCACTATAAAAATACCAAGTGGCCCAAGTTATAGACCCAAGGACAACTGCAGATATTTTTTATTTCTTTAAAAACTGTTATGTTCATGCCTAAAATGTTCCAGATGTCCTGCTCTTCCATTCAAGGTCATAATAATCATATTATGTGCGTTAGTGTTATTGGTCCCCCTGATTCAGATCAGATGGATGAATTACCCTACAGCATTGGCCATTGATCTGTGGTCTATTAGTAATACATTGTAAACTTCTGGTATTTGGCATTTATGGAATAACTATAACCCCGAAGGAGTTCTAACATAATCCCTTAATGACATGGATTATTTCTGGTTCTTGATCAGACAGAGTCCAAGCTATTGACACATGACCCTTCTGAACGTGGAGAACCATCGAAATGTGACCCCACTATAAGAACAGAACAGAAAAAAAACAAATATGTTTGTCCAAAATCATTTGTGTGTAATTGACAGCTGGGTCACTGTGTTTGTTACTCATTAGTTGTTCAGTGAAAAGGGTGAAAAGTTGACAACGTACATAAGTGGAGTCAGTCCATCGTTCTCCATGTCAGTCGTACTTGAACTCCCTGCCATGTATACCTCCATACTCCACCCAGCTCCACCCCACCTCTCTCCCTCCTCTTTCAGCCAGTCAATAGGATATTGGCTATGTTGTGAGTCTCCCAGCTCAGCAGATCTGGGTCTAACCTGTAGACAACAGTGTGCATGATAGCTAACCTCTGCCTGCTTCTGCCAGAAAAGAATGATCGAGGGCTAAATAGTGAGCTTGATTATAATAAATTGACACAACATTTGACATAATTGCTCATTTTGTTTTCAAGAAGTCGCCAATTATTCTGTAGAATTAAACATTTATATTTATGTCTTGATATTTTCCGTCTCAGAATAAGCCAGGAAAAATCTTAAGATCAAACATACAAGGGCAGAAATGCTACCAAACACACAAAGGCACGTACCAGACCCACACACGCACAAACCGATAAACAGACACAGACAGTCCGGACACATACAAGGTCAAATGCACACAAACATACTGACTCATCGTTACAGCACAGCCATAGCAGGTGGTTCAGAAAGCTGTAGTCCTCAAGGCACATTCTCTCTCACACACACAGACACACAAACATTAAACAAACACACAAACACGCACACATACACACACCCACATATTTAACATTCCTCTCTTGCTGGCCACATCAATGGAAGACTTTGACTAGACTAATGTGGTGGCCAGCCGTCTGGACAACAAGCCCTCCGGAACTCATTGTGGGCCATGCTGGGTCGTCCGGGATCTCTCATTCTCCTCCACAATACAACTATTAGAGCATCCATCCAGTGATTACTCATCCATCGCTCCAGATTCGTCAGCCAACCATCCATCTCACCTGCTCCTCTATCCATCCATCCACCATTCACACATGGAATCCATCCTACGTCCATGTACTGGAACATTGGCCCAGCCCATGGGGTATGGCGTCCTTCCGCTGACAAACATCCATTTGTAGATCTACTGTAGACAACCACACAGTGGTGAAGGTTTGATATGGAAAACCAATACTTGCAATACCGCACATCCCGAGAGAGAGCGTGAGCGAGAGCGAGAGACAGAGAGAGAGAGAGAGAGAGAGAGAGAGAGAGAGAGAGAGAGAGAGAGAGAGAGAGAGAGACAGAGAGAGAGAGAGATGTGGTTATGGCCTATGACCAGTATATTGACATACCACAAGTAGGTCCTGAATAAAACAAAAAGGCAGTCATTAACAGTACCTGCTGAAGTGGGTCCTGAGATTAAATAAAGAAGGCAGTCATTAACAGAACTGCTGAAGGGGGGGGGGGGGTGGTTTAAAGTTTGTGGAACGTGACTATCAACCAAATCTTTGCATTGGTCAACCATCAAAATAGTTGATGGATTTAACGCCAATAAGTTTTTGTTTTTATACCATCAAATACAGCAAGGAAAGATAGACAGCCCATGGAAGGAGGGGAATGAAGCTGGGAAAATATGGATGGAGATACCATAGGTTAATGGAGACAGATACACACTAGAACCCTGCGGGGGCTACTCGGACCCTAGTCCCAACCCGGGACCCCTACCAGTCAGGGGCCACATTTGATCAGGGTCAATTGGCTCAGGGTTTGGGTCCCATTCTGTACCGCGCTATCTGGTTTATCATCATGGGTATTTCCAGAGTGGATACGAGAAACCCCGTGATGAGAGTGGTCATGAGAGAAACCCATGGAAGTGCTGAGCAACGTGCATGTCGATCAGGCTGCAAGAGCAGGAAATGTAACATTCACATTCAAGGGACTTTGCAGACACTTTAATCCAGAGCGACTTACAACCATTCATTCACCCATTCACACACCGACGGCGGAGTCAGCCACGCAGGGCGACAGCCAGCTGGTCAGGAGCAGTGAGGGTGAGGAGCCTCGCTCAGGCACACCTCGACACTCTAGCTAGGAGGAGCCGGGGGTCAAACTAGCAACCTTCCGGTTGCCAACCAACCCACTCCCCCTCCTGAGCTACTGTCGCCCCAGGAAATAATGTGATAACACACACAAGAGCGCAAAATATAGGGAAGCTCTATGGAGCAGCGCCATGGAGATGAGTCACCGCAGGACCTGCCCCAGGGGGGCTCTGGGATGTTTCAGACACAAACGGGTCGCATCAATCTATGAAACTAATGACCGGGTACAAGCAGACCCTGGGAATTAATTTCCCAGGACTATTCGGGATCAGGTGAGTCGAACTCGTGAAGACCCCTCACTCTCACACACACACACACACACACACACACACCACACACACACACACACACACACACACACACCACTACTCTCTTCACACACACACACACACACACACACTGTCCTGCTACTTTGTTTTCATAACCCAACCGTGCACACGCATGCGACGATATGCTCACCATTCACCATATTGGAAACATACACAACACCCCCACAGTGTAAGTAGGTTGACTCAATGTGGGCCTGCCTGGTGCTATACACATGTCACACATTCCCAGATGACGGAGGTGTTTACATTAGCTACATAAGAAAACTGGCTAACTGGCCAGCATGCTCCATTTACAAACAGGGCCCCCCTAAACACGTTAGCATGGTCTGCTACGCACCCTGCATTCATGAATGACATGTTTACACAGCGCCGCTAGCATACGCTAATTTAACGTTTTTAATTAATGTTTATCTTTTCATCCGCCTGGTTTTAGGTGTTATGATTAAGTGTACCTATCTTTATTAAGTTGAATCAGAGAGTGAGGGAGTGAGTGAGGGTGTACGGTATGGGCATGTGTGTGAGGTATTAGTGCTACATCAATTACATATAAATGATGTGTAGAAATATTTATAGAAAGACCAAAAGGAACCTGCAAATCAGACTGCATATGTAAACAACGGCACTAGGTATGCACACACCGTGAGCACATGAATGTCTGTGGCATGGCGGGGATTTCTGCCCTGGGAGCAGCGGTCTAGTTTCAAGCCTGGTGTAATTCTTTCCTACGCATAAACCAGAAATGAGCAGAGTAATCCCCAAGCGAAGAGGGGTGTAATACACTGACCTGAGGGCTTGAAAACACTTCCTGTATGCTGTTGATTGGTCCAACGGGAACACCTGACCCCTCAAACTCCCTCAGCCAATCAGCTGTATCCATCTCAAGGAACCTGCAATGGATGTTTGGGAGAGAGCCAAACAGAGACAGAAAGACAAACAATGTGATAATGATCTTTGCATTTTCCTCTGACCTAAAATGTTTTTTCATCAATTATAATCAATCAATTTTAGCAGATTATTTAATTGCAGGTTACTTGGCCTGTTCTATCGCCTGAGTGTATGCGGATGTCTTGATGTCTGGAAGCCTGGGGCACGTACCCAGGGCGGTCACTAGGGGTCTCAGAGCGCTAGGCGGCTCTGGATTGAATGGGAAACAACAGCAAGTTGTTGCACAACCTCCTACCTAATTGGTGGATGGGGCATCTGGAGGGGACGATGTTTAGTGTGTCTGTAACTATGTGTTCTGCCGCCTGACTGTGTCTGTGATCAAGTTAAGATGTGTGTGCTTGTGTGTGTGTGTGAGTCGATGATTTCGCATTTGTGTGTGTGTGTTCCTGTGTGCGCATATGCGTGCGTCAAGAGAATTAATTGTCTTGGGTGTGTGTGTCTGTGTTTGTGTATGTGAGAGAGTCAATTGTGTTGAGCATGTGTGCGTATTACCTCTGGGATAGAATGTGTAGCAGAGGTTTTCGGTGTTTCACTCTGAGTTTGTTGGTTTGGTAGTTTGAGTCCTCTGTTAGTTCTGTCAGGCGGAGTACCTGTATTATACACAAACACACACACACACTGGTTATTTTCATAAATTTCCCCACAAAGGATTGTCTGGGCTGCATGATACTGATCCAGATAGACCACAATGTGCTGAAGCTCATCATAGTTCATTCTAGTTCACTCTGCATTTATGGGAATTTGTGCCTTTGTGTCTGCGAGCGTGCGTTTGTGTGTGAGAGACGTACGTGACACACTTTGACAAACTGCTTGTCGTTTCCGGCGGCTACGACGATGTATCCGTTTTTCGTCTTGAAACCCTGCAGAACAGAGGAAGGGAATCAAGGCCTTCAGAAAGGAAAGAAAGAAATACGTAGAAAATAAAAATAAATCAAACGGTTAACTCCCTAACAATGCACACCTTCCCTCCCTTTACATCTTATTTATTTTAAGCACGCTCACACACGTGTTACCTGTCTCCGTTTTTTTTTCACTGCAAGCCCCCGCCACAGACCCATTTGATGTGTGTTGTGATGAGGCAGCTAGCTGCCAGCTAGCGAGCCTTCAGGCGCTAGGTTACACAGCACTCCAAACCCGCAATAACCCCGCGACTGCCGCCCGCCTTTCATCCGTGCCTCCCGCGGGTGGTGTCGTCCGCAGGGGGAGTACCAGGCAAGGTTCCGCTGAAAGCCGCCCAGTATGTGCCGAGGGCGCGGTTAGCACAGGCGGCTCCGCACTCAGATCTGGACCACATCAAGGCCATAACCACTACATCTCTCTCTCTCTCTCTCTCTCTCTCTCTCTCTCTCTCTCTCCCTCTCTCCCCCTCTCTCTCCCTCTCTCTCCCTCTCTCTCTCCCTCTCTCTCTCCCTCTCTCTCTCTGTCTCTGTCTCTCCTCTCTCTCTCTCTCCTCTCTCTCTCTCTCTCTATCCCTCTCTCTCTCTCTCTCTCTCTCTCTCTCTCTCTCCCCCCTCTCTCCTCCCTCTCTCTCTCCTCTCTCTCTCCCTCTCTCTCTCCCTCTCTCTCTCCCTCTCTCTCTCTGTCCTGGGACAAGCAGGACTGACAAAACGCTCGAGTTCGGCTTATGGACATCTGAGCCAAACCGGGGAACATTTTAAGAGGAGTCAAAGGTTAGAATAACGTTGTGACTGCGACCCCTATGAGGATAGCGGGACCGGGATTGGGAGGTGAAAGGGGTTCTTAGCACCGGAGCGAAAAGAGAGGGGGGGGAGATATTCACTCCCGCCATCAAAGAGCCAGCCAGGACAAACAGGAAGTGCAGGCTTTGTTGGGCCAACACTTTGAAAGTCTGCACAAAAACAGAAGGTAGGGGGAAGGAGTTCAGTGTGTTGCCGAGCCATGGTGGTGGACAAGCTGCCCCTCCTGCATCCCTGTTGGCCAGAATACCTTCCCTGACAACAGACCTGAGACCAGAATACCTTCCCTAACAACACACCTGAGGCCAGATTGTCCGGGACAGCCCAAGGAAGATGGTTGGTTTAAAAATGACCAGAAGGTAAACGTACCACAAGAAAGGGGATTGCTCACTCCCACGCTCTCTCATTTACATTTAGGGGATTTTGCACATTTATCCAAATATACTTACTTACAAAAAAATTCATTCACACACCAACGGCAGAGTCAACCACACAGGGCGACAGCCAGCTCGTCGGGAGACATTAGGCTGAGGCGTCTTGCTCAGGGACACCTCGAAACACAGCTTGTCGGAGCCGGGGATCGAGCTAGCAACCTTCAGTTTACTAGCCTGGGCATACCTGCCTTGCGCGCAATTTCATTTCGCGCTGCTAGGCAGCCTGGATTCCATGGATCCAATTTACGCCTGAGATAGGGAACCAATCACAGAACGGGGAGGGACGGCAAGACGATGACGACGTCTATGCGACACACCGAAGCTTGTAGTTTACGGATCCAAAATAGCAGCAGACACGTTACCTTTCGATGCAGCCTTAGATAGTGTTCCAAGTAGTTTAGAACGCACGTTTATTTTGAAAAAAGAGCAACTTCCGGCTCTCTCTCTCTCTCTCTCTCTCTCTCTCTCTCTCTCTCTCTCTCTCTCTCTCTCTCTCTCTCTCTCTCTCTCTCTCTCTCTCTCTCTCTCTCTCTCTCTCTCTCTCTCTCTCTCTCTCTCTCTCTCTCTCTCCTCTCTCTCTTCTCTTCTCTCTCTCTCTCTCTCTCTCTCTCTCTCTCTCTGTTCGGAGCAGCTGCTGGTGGCCACCAATAAAAGATTGTGTGGTTGTATTAGACGGCTCCGAGCAAGAGGAAAGTGTATCAACGTATAAATGTCAAGCAGTGCTTATTACAACTTACAGCCCAGATGAATGACGGTGCATGTGTTTGGGTCCACCAAGAGAAGTGTGGGCGCACTCGGCAGGTCGCGGGTGCCAGTAGAAGGAAGGCGGTCTTATTCCACAGCTGGAAGGTGCGGAAGTGTGTCATTGTGTAAATGTGAAGTGGAAAACTACTTATCAAGTGTAATTGATTTCTAGAAGTAGAAATGATGTATGGCGTTTTAAAAGTGTCCAATGTCAAACCTCCAACTGAGTATTTCCTTAGCCAAGTCATGTGCTGGGAGATTCAGCACGACAAGGCCACTGGCCTTCCATTCTTTCCGTGTTTGAAATGGCACATTTATGATGTTGGAAACAGAGACATAAGGTCTGAAATATGGATCAAATATGGGCCGAAACATAACAGGCCACTGTGAACTCAGATGTAGGTAGGATGTGTATGGTGGATGCTTTAAAAAAAGCTGTGACCACAAACACTGGCATTAGAAAAAATATACATAAATCATCTCTGCCATGACCGCCCGACACAATGAAAGTTCACACAAGGATTACAAGGAGAAGATTTTGCCGGTGGGATTCTGAAGGGGTTGGATGGGACAGCTGAATTGCTTTCCACAGAACTATTCGCTTGTTGTTCTGGTCGGGAGAAACTGACGGAAATCCCTCGACTTCCTCGCATCTCGAGGGTTTGTGCGTGCTGTGTATCGTGTCTTGCATTCCTCGGTTCCATTACTAAGACCTCCTTGTGATTAGTGTGGGTATTCACGTTTGGCGGGACTGGTGCAGTGAGTTTGTTGTGTGTGGGTCTTCTCTGTTTTCATGTTGTGATGTGCGTGTCAACATATAACATAAAACTACTAAATAGCATGTTCCTTTTTTATTTGTACCAGGGCAGCGCATGGTTGTAATCTAGGCCAGACGATGGGACTCTACGGGGTTCTTAAACATGACATTGAGATCCTACAGACCAACCGTGCAACATGGGAAGATGACCCTTACCATCAAAAGTCTTGTGTGGCGTCTTCCCTCATGACTGCCTCTACATCCATCCATCCGCCGCACTTATACACTGCCAGGCATCGAACGCGACCTTGCTCGTTTCTCTTCTGCTACGGATGAGTCTCTGTCTACGCCACAGCAAATGAGCAATAAGGAAGAACAGCAACAGGGACCAGAAGGCAGCTGAGCCGACCGCGGCAGACCTCAATACACCCAATTAGGAGAAAAAGACTCAACGTTTATGTGCATTTCGCTTCTCACAACTTTTGACGGGCTACAACTCTTGAACATTGCATATCACAACTAACCTCACTTTGGCAATCAAGTCACACAATGAATTAACCTCCAAACCTTGCACAAGGTCCTCTCTGTATGTGGACTAATGAATAGAGGAAGACGTTCAACGCATCATAGTCGAGGAATACTTTATAATGTATGCCTGCAGTAAGCAACAGAAAGCACCAGCTCTTCCAGAGTAATGGCCCCCGTCTCCCAGTGTTGATCACTGGGACTGTCAGAGGTACAAATACTGCGAGGATTAAATACTTGCGTGTTTACATAAACAGGGTGAGCACCACCCACTCGAGCAACCCACCCAAGTGCAGAAAATATTTCCTGATAAAAGTGTAAGATTAAGTGGAAGGGTGGGGGAGGGACTACAACATCCAAGTAGCCATAATATCCGCATAGAACCATCCGGAGGTTTTCCTGTAACAGGGCAGTATGTGGTAAACAGAGCGGTTTCCACGGAGCGATGCGATGAGCCACATCAGGGGAATGGGTGGAGGCTCAGGCATCGGACGTGACTGGGATCTACAAGGTGTAAAGGTCACACATTGTTGAAACCCATAGGGTGTTTATAGTTTCTCTCCCTCGCTTTGTCTCTCTCTCTCTCTCTCTCTCTCCATCGTTTATTCTCTGCTCTCCTTTTACTGCAGACTCTCACATTTTCAAAAGTTGTTTGTTCAAGAATGTAAATCAAAAAATCATGCTCAAATGTGGTCAGAAACAATCTATGAGCCTATTCTTGAGCATATTTTGACAGCGGACGCATTTTCAAGGATCGTAAACACAAAATGATGAATGTCGAAAAACACATGCTCAATGTCCTTGCGTCTTTGGTAACCTTTGATTCCAACCCCACACTTGCCCTATCTATTTTTTATTTGAGCACTTCTTCTTCTCCTCCATCACATGTCCCCAGTCTTTCTCTCCCCTTCTTCCTCTTCTCCCTTCGGGACCAAAAGTCCTGAACAGCAGAGTATTTACGAGACCATAATCCCTGCCGGTGTCGCCATGTGGGACTAAGTGGCCTGTTTGTGATCCTATCAGAGATTTGCCTCTTTTTAACGATGCACTTTTTATAGTTAACATAGCACCTCATAAATTAAGAGGCCATGCTTTGGTACCATGAAATATGTCACATGCATATGATACATTTCCATGACATACGAATCTGAAAAATGATCAAACGCGGTACGGATTAGCTGCAGCTGAACCAATGCTGAGACACAGGCAGACACCAACGTGTGTGTGTGTGCACAAAAGGTTGCTAATGAAGTGAGTGAGAGAAGTGATAAAACCACAGAGTTGCACTGTTCTTTGTGGTTTGGGCATGGTTCTCATGCAGTGTCTGTGTGTGTGAGCTAGATGTTTTTTTTCTGCCACCAACCAGGCTTGTTACAGGCTATAACACGGTTGTTGCAGAAACACAATGGGACAAAGATTTGGGACAAAAAAAATTGAAAAGAGAATAAATGAGCTTGAATACAACCGTATTCTATCATGATTACAAATTAACAATTTAACTAGCAATCACAAAAAAAAGTTAAAATAAATATCAACGTTGATCAGAGTTGATATTAGTCAATCTGTAACTGGGAATTGAGCTTCAAAAATGATGAAATACAATGATGATTCCAGGTCTTTGCTTGTTGCGTTGTTGTATTGGCATTTTAGCATGCTTAGCTCATCATGGGTTAGCACATAGTCCATACCTTTCCATTAGCCTCCTAGGTGCATATTGATGTTGGCATGGTAGCATGCTAGCATGTTAGCGTGTTAGCGTGTCACCTGGTAGGGTACGATGCTCTCATGCGCCGTCCCCCAGCGCTGCGCCTCCTTCCCTGCATTCAGATAGTTGGAGGCTATATGGCTGAGACAGGCCACCTGGGGAAAGGGAGAGAGAGAGAGATTAATACGTTGTAGCTGCCATATACTGTGAAGATTATTTTTTTCTTCATTGCTGAAATATGTATATCCTATAACTTTGACTAGCCTAACACGTCTGCTCAATGTATGTTTATACAATGGTATGAACAGTGCATGAATGACAAAGAAACTGGTTTACAATAATAAAAAAAAATCTTATTTTATGAAGCATCAATATAAATTGTGTTAAGCGACGGGAGGAAGTAGGTATTGAGGAGACAGAGAGGAAGGGTGAAGGAAAGAGAGGGAGGAATTAGATATTGAGGTACCGACAGAGGCTGTGAATGGTTGCTCACACTCACACTCCTGTCCACTTATATTTATGGA
Source organism: Melanogrammus aeglefinus (assembly GCA_900291075.1). Classification (NCBI taxonomy): domain Eukaryota; kingdom Metazoa; phylum Chordata; class Actinopteri; order Gadiformes; family Gadidae; genus Melanogrammus; species Melanogrammus aeglefinus. Next base: position 115,372 of record OLKM01000568.1, on the reverse strand, counting down.
CACACTGTAGATCCCAATTAGTATGTATAGAATGTCGGTCATGTTGATTGTTTCTGTCTACGGACAAATGAGTCGCTTTAAATGTTCCTGCCGCAAAGAATTGTGAGATGGCATTATCTCCTTTCTTTTCTTAAAGTTTGGGTATGAGATTTGCGAAACGCCAGCAGATTTTGAAAATACACAACTCAAATGGTCCTACCCCCTCTCCTTCAATGCTGATTCTGACTACTCATTCCAAGTACATGGACGCGCAATCATGCACAAGCGCGAACACAGATGTGCGAGAGCGAGCCATTAGCTAGTTAGCTAGCTCCAGTAGCTACCACAGGATAACAACAAACAGAAGCTTGCTCTGGGTCAGAAGCTTGGAGTACGTGCACGAAGGGGTCACGTGCGGGTGGAGTGCAGTACGACAGTTTGATTGATGTACTTACTGGCCAATGCCACTCAGTGGGTCTGGAAATCATTGGCTGGAGTTTTTCGAGCCCTGCCCGTTCCACAGATGATTGACTTGTTTAATTTGCATGTCAGTACTTCTAACTCAGTGGCTGTAAGTGGGTTGATGAGGATTTCAAGTAATTTTAGAAAAAAATGGCCAAAAAAGAGAATTCCATGCCCAACCTTTAAAGCATGGCCCAGTGTACGCTAAGCGAAAGGAGATAAAAAAAGGAAGCATTAGGGCACCTTTCCTTAGCATTTTGAAAATTTGATCAGCTCTTATCATGGCCACTTAGATTGACTGAGCAAGACATCAAACCCTGCGGCTCCTGATGAGCTGGCTGTCGCAGTGCATTATTGACTCCGCCGTCGGTGTCTGAATGTGTGAGTGAATGTTGGTCGCTTTGGATAAAAGCATCTGCAAAATCCCCTAAATGTAAAAATAGTCAAGATAATTTGGCCACAGCCAGAGGGGTAAGGAAAGGAAAGGGCCGGGAGGAAGTAGGTTATGGGGAGACGGAGAGGAAGTCAAAGAGGTAGAGGAGAGGACACACCAGATCCAAGTAGAGAAAGGCCATCATGGTGGTGAGAGGTTTATTCTCTTGAACATTAAATCAAGAGGTTGTTGCTGTCACTTTTGACACTTTCCCGCCGGATATCCAGGACTTTCCAGGAAGTCAAAACCACAGTCCTTTCTAGTACTCAGATGAATGTGGAGATCAGAGCCGGACCCAAATACCTGACCCCCTGACCCACAGCCACCCACACACACTCTCTTTTGGGTCGCCGTTCGGGAAATCCAATGTCCCTTCACTCATTATTCATCAGGGTAGGCAACACTCAACACAGCGACTTACATTGGATTCAGATACATGTCATTAAGGAGCAGGTAACAGCTAGGCATCTGTCTTTGAATTGACTCCAGCCAATTAAGATTTGGGTTCATTCAAAATTTCTTACCGCCTCCCCCCCTTGAATTGACTCGTGATGTTTCCATGACAACGTTGAAAGAACTCCTAAACAGTGTTGCTGAGGGCCGGCCCGACCATGGCTATGTAGCTCCCTGTTGGCCGAGTCTCTTTCATCTCCTCTCTGCGGTCATCGTGCCTGTGGTTGAGGCGCTTCGGAACACAGCCAACCACAGCGTAATCCCCAGGGGGTGGATTGTGGGTGAGCGAGAGGTGGATTGTGGGTATTTTATCTCCAACAGCTTGAGGTACCGACCGCAGCGATTGTGACCTCCTAATCCCCCTAGCCAATCACAGCACATGTTTGATCACCCTTGTAATCAATGCCAGCGCATTCATGCAACTTTTGAATTGTTCAACGGAACACAAGAGGTTTTGGCAGTTCTCTTTGCGGAAAACAAAGGACACAGCGACACATCAAAACAAGGGGGCACGTTTACCAAACTGAGCGCATGTTGGCAGTCCCGTCCCAGTTGTAGAGCCATGTGGTGGTGTTTGAAAGAACAATAGTGGGAAAATACCATCTGCACAATCCAAAGGTGGAGTCAAGTGAACGAATAAACAAAAAATAAACAGCAATTAAGATGGCAGCATTGATGTTGTCGGCTTAGTACACAAACGATTAAACTACTCCAATTCTTGGGTCACTAAATATCTGTGGGAATCACACCCCAGCCCCCAGTACTCAGTAAAGACTTTCTTTATCGACTGGGCTACAATAGGGGGATTTGGAATGGCCCAAACACTGGGCAGTGTTGAGCCATTTTCGGCCCACTGATGTACACAAGGAGAAGCCACAGGCATGTGCTTCACCGGGCCTGTGTACTCAATGTCTGAGCCCGGTCTACCCAAAAGGGATTCTGCTGATGGATAAAGACCAACTCCCTACCCTTTCCACTCTTTATTCCCGACACAAACATTTGGAGGATTAGGCAAACTAGTTTAATTTTTGGGCCACAGAGAGTGGGTTTATATATTGAGGTGTCCCCGCCAGGGTATCTGCAGGTTTCGGCAAGTCAAATTTAACTTTTTAATACCACCTTGAATGAAATTTAAGACCTAAAACACACAATGGTGGGGGTTGGCAACAGACACGAGCCAACTACGGAAACGGACGCCTTCCAGCCAAGTCCTTGAATTTGCACCTACCCATTGTCGCAAACTAGCTAGGAAGCAGGCAGATAATCGTTTATATATGCAGCTAGCAAGAAAGGAGCCTCTCTACATGTCCTTCCTGAAAAGTCGAGAGAAAAATAAAAAAATATATATAGTCCTGCCCGGATAAATTTAAGACCTTGAGTTACAGTATTTAAGACCAGTATATGACATTTGTAACGAATTTAAGACTTTTTAAGGGCTTAAATTTAGAAACATGAATTTAAGAATTTTTAAGAATGCGCGGACACCCTGGTCCCCGCCTTCCTCTTGGGAACCTTCTCTTCACAAGAAACGCAGTGTGTTGAAACCCACATCTATAGGCCTTTATCAGTAGTTTGTGTATGGTTCTCATGTATGTTTTATTCACATTTGTATTTATTGTTAGGTATTATTTATTTGACTGTTGTTTTTGCTGTTTTATGGCTAGCAATGTGCCTCTAGTCCCACTGTAACACACTGCCTACCACTGGTTTCAAAAGGTATAGATATAAAATGAAAGTAAAGTATTACTTTTATTACGACCTGGGTTGGATGGAGTTGTCAATCAATCACAATACATGATCATCACCGTTTCCTGCTTCTCCTCGATGCTCTACACGGGGCGATCTCTCCAGCACATGAATGGTGCAACATAACCTTCTAAAACTAATTCATAAAGCTCGACTTACAGCCACCAGAGCCAGTATTAGCAGTCAACGCGTTTGCTGACTGCATGTGTTCTCCAAAAGGGAATCTGGGCCATTACTGAGGGCTTTATATGACCTTAAAAAGAGACACATGCATGTGATGTCATATTCGTTGCAAGAAAAGCTGTCATCCATCCATCATATAAATGTGGACATGTTATTCCTTGCAACATCTGTTGCGTCACCTCGATGCCATGGCATGAGCTGAACGAAAACCAACTTTCCAAAGGGTGTTTTCAACCTCCCAGTCTGGAACCAATGAAAAACCACTAAGCTCCTGTCAACCTATCACATCACTCAATGTGAGCGGCAAACACTCGCTGGCAATACAGTAAATCACTAACAAAGTTAATGGACGCACACAATGAACCTACTAGATGTTTTAATGGCCAATGGAAATTATGAGTAGGAGTATGCATGTTCATATTTTGTGTGAATTTGTTTTTCTTAAGTTTGGTTCCAAATTCTAGTTGTGGAACTCAGTCAAACATTGATTAATGAGTACACCACCAACGCAAAGTCACGCATTTAAACCTATGTTTACATCATTCCCAGACATGCTGTGTCCATCTGTCTCTATGTCTTTCTGTCTGTGGTTGGCAGACAGGCTCAATTAGAAAGATTACTGACAATCTCGCGGTTTGTGAAGTTGCAGCAGTGCGACAGGTTTCCCTGGGTTTACAACACAGCGCCAACTATGGCTCATAGGAAAAACAAAGAAGACAAAACCTTACGTTTTTCCAAAGCTCCAATAGCTACACGTTATTGGGTAGCAGGTAGGGGGTTTGTCATCCTGCTCAAGGGTGCCTAGGTAGCATGCGTGGCCTAGCATGGTGCAAAGTAGCATACTGCTGTTTAAACCCAGAACATTACAGCTGGGAAACAAAAAGGACATCATCATATCTCTTGTACATGGTTTACAGTGTGGTATATTAAAGATACTTTAAAAAAAAGGTATTTAAACTGCATTCGCATTGTCATGGTAAAACGGCGACAAAAACACCATGCGTGACTTCTGTTTTAGCGTCCCCTCCCAGCCCCTCTGTTTGGCTGGACCGACCGGCTGTCAAGCGGTCAGGCTTTGAAGAGGCTGAGCCACGGAGAACTCTGGCTGTCCTCCGCGAGACAAGGTCCAACTCAGCATGTGCTGCAGACAGTCTGGTTGTTATACAGGGTGTGGTGAGTATACCGTAGCCGGTTGTTTTGGGTTGTTTTGTCCAGACTCAACACACTCGTAGCCAGGGTATGTGTGTTGGGGTGTCTGTGTGCGTGCGTGCGTACCTATAGTGAGTGTGTGAAGGTAGGTAGCTAGGTGTGTGTGTGTGTGTGTGTGTGTGTGTGTGTGTGTGTGTGTGTGTGTGTGTGTGTGTGTGTGTGTGTGTGTGTGTGTGTGTGTGTGTGTGTGTGTGTGTGTGTGTGTGTGTGTGTGTGCCTATAGTAAGTGAAAGTAGATAGGTAGCCAGCTAGCTAGCTGTGTGTTGGACAATTTTACCAGCATTTCCCTTTTATTCAGAGAATGTGTTCCTTCAAACTGAAGCAGTGAGGTAGCCATTACCCAAAACACACACAGATAAAGGATGCATAGATACAAACACACATACACACATACACTGCAAAGGACACGAGACAACAGTGGGGGAGAGAAGATGGAGAAGGACAGCAGAGAGGAGGAAGAGGGATGAGGAGGAGGAGAAAGCTCTTACAGGTGTAGAAGCCTGTAAGAGCTTGGTTGCACTCTCTACACAAACTGTGGCAGGTGGTGCTTTGTAGAGAAACCAAACCGCTCGCAGCGTTGACGTGGGTTCCCAGACTGCACTGAGCTAAATCACAACAACCCTGACCATGAGCTCTTTTCCCATGATCCTTTGCCTGTCCATTAGTGCAGTGTCATGGCCATGAATTACTATTAGACCAGAACGTTTTGGCCAAAGCTACTAAGCACATTTGTCGTGAGTAGTCCAAAAACCGATGAGTCATTGTGACTAGTCTCGGCTTCATTAACTTTATGACATTACTAAAGCTGTTACTGGTCGTATACCACAGCGGGGATAACACCCCAAACCCCGCTGCTGGTGCCTTGCACCGCAGACTTAACATTAAACAGGGAATTGGACTGATGGGCAGACAGACAGAAAGACTGACAGCTTCTCTATACAAACTATATCTATACAAAAATGTGACGTTTGACCTCTGTGTGCAGTAGCATCTTGATTTACTCTTGCCATAAGCCGTGCTTTTGCAACATGTTGTTTAGATTTACATTTATTTGAAATCTACTCCGTCATACGAGGACAGCTTTGCCCGGCCTCTCGCTGGACTGCAACAACAAGACGGAGATCCCCAACAGAACAAATCCGCCACACTTTGGAACGCTCCGATACATCCGACTGCGTTCCATTCATTTTTGGACTTTAGGGTTATATATGGCATGATTTGTTTTAATTGCACAAACAGGACCAAGACATATTAACTGGTTTGTTTAGGTTGCTGAGGACTTTTGAGAATAGATCACATGCTTGTTTAAATAACACAGGGCTTTTTGTGAAAGGTTAGTGGTCTTGTTAAGAGGCAGGGACAAGGATGGTGCTTACTCCTCTCACACACACACACACACACACACACACACGACCCAGCATGGCTAAAAAGGGCTAGCATGATGGCTAAGCTCTTGAGACGGCCCATTGATCTCATCTACGGATGACATCTGGGGCCGCTCTTTTACCATCAAACGTGCTTCAGAGAGAATATTCCCCAGCGTCAGTTCTCTGAGAAAGGCTAAGGGAAGCCGCCCGGCCTCTCTTTATGACTGCTATGGCACATGATAAGATGCGGTGCTGGCTTGGTGCACCATCTTGTTTGTGTGGCCTGTTTGGGGACTCCAGCTGGAGCTCGTTGGCCATTAGAGGTCCAGCCCCAACAGGCCACTCCACACCGCTCCCTCTCTCACATTCAAAAAGCTTTATTGGCATGAGAAACAAACTTTAACATTGCCAAAGAAGCTGATAAATTAGGCGGTTCAATTCAATATACAAATCAAATATTATTAAATTCATTAATTCTATAAGGTCAAATGTGAAATTCTCTCTCTCAACCCTAACCCCATGTTCACCTCTCAAGGCAGATTTATTTTAATTTTTTTTCCTTCAGCTCATCCTCCGAGACTTTATATCCCACACCCACCTGTGAGGACAGCAGATTACAGTCGATGTGCGCCCCTCTGCCCGTCCTGTGTCTCTGCAGCAGGGCGGCCATGATGGCTCCATGCGCGTACAGGCCGGTGGCCAGATCCGTCATGGCGACGCCGGGTCGCACCGGTTCACCGTCCTACACACACACACACAAACACACAAACACACGCACACACACACACACACACACACACACACACACACACACACACACACACACACACACACACACACACACACACACACACACACACACACACACACACACACACACACACACACACGTCGGTTCACAGCATTACAATAAGACGATGGACCAAAGGACAAAAGGCGTTTGGTAAAGAGAAACACCTACCTCCGGTCCGGTGATGTGCATCATCCCAGAAAGCGCAGACGCAATGGAATCATAGCCCGGGCTTTTGGACTGAGGGCCTGTCTGCCCGAAACCTGGAGAAAACACATTATTTTATGATTTGTTTTAAATGTTTGTGATTTGTGAGCTCCAACAGTTCAAATCCCTCTGTCCGGCCAGCCCGCCGAAAGCAATGCACTTAACAGGGCTTAAATCTACCATTTCAAAAGGACTGTTTGCTCATTACATGATTTGCTGAAATGCACATCGGAGGAGGAATAATTGGTTTATCTGGCAAGCTTACTGGAAGTTTCCACTCTCTCCGGTTGAGCTTCCGTTGTTTTGTTGTCATTTACTCGGCTTTCTCGATATTTTTTTCCTTCTCAAAGTAAAGTAATATAATGACTGCAGTAATGTGATTATTTTGTGACACGTGTCAAAACATCCAGTATCCGTTAATTCAGGTGAGAGGTCTACATTTAAAAAGGACCGCCACCGGTAAGATTGTGTCTCATTAGTTCCCCATTACTCCGGATAGTTGGGCAAACTCAAAGATCCTTGCTGTAGCTCTCCTTGGGAGCCAAAGGCCTAAATGCCAAATCAGAAGATATTTACCGCTTGTTAGCGAACATAACCACTGGGATTAACTTTCATGAGGGTTTAGTTAGAGGTCAGGACAAACAGAGAAATCTATCCGGCCAAGGCATTTATCTATCATTATCCTGGCTCATGAAAACCCTTGTGGTTGAGGACATAAAACCCAATATCTCTATAAACTCTAAACTCCAGTCCTTTAGCAGCAGTTTAAATCTGACAGACTACTCCTCTAAGGTGGGACCTATTATGAATAGGGAAGTGGGGGGAACTCAGAGAACTGTTGGATAGTGCAGATGACATGCAACACATTTTATTAGTGCCTTCATTCTATCATTTCACAACTTCAAGTCGTGTGTGTGTGTGTGTGTGTGTGTGTGTGTGTGTGTGTGTGTGTGTGTGTGTGTGTGTGTGTGTGTGTGTGTGTGTGTGTGTGTGTGTGTGTGTGTGTGTGTGAGAGATAGAGGAAGGCCCAGGGTCAACTCCCATGCCTCCTATTTCACAGCGGCGCAGAGAATAAATAGGGAAATATGACCAATTAGCCTGAAATCCTGATTTACAATCTCTCTTAATGTTATATACAAGACAATTTGTGTGCTTTGTAAATAGAAGAAATAATATTTAAGAAAAAACAATTACTTTCATGCATATATAGGTTTCTTTATTGTTTTTAAGATCTGATCTCCATCAACCTCCTGCACATCCCAGTTTATTTTATGATCAAGGATAATCAAGTTCATTCTGTATTAATATTCTGTAGTAATAGTGGTTCAGTCTTTAAATCAGCAGAGAAGTTGAAAGGCATGTTTATGTGGGTTGTTGCTGGAGTCCCTTTAGTATAATTCTCATTTGATAAGATGAGTTGGACCAACTTCTAGTGTGTCCATGAATTTGTGTTGTATTTCAGTTTGGATACGACCCTACGTGGGATATTCTTCTGTTTGAAATCAAACTCACAAGAGTGAAAGAGTTAGAATGCAGAGAGAGACAGAGAGAGAGAGAAACAAAGAGAGTGAAAGAGAACACACAGAGAGAGAAACCCAGAAACAGAGAGTGAGAGAAACAAAGTGAGTCAGCGAGAGACCCACACAGAGAGAAACACAGAGACAGAGAGAAACAAGAGAGTGATAGAGAGAGAAAGCCGTGTCCGAACCAACTGCACATGTTCCCAATGAGTCTCATCTCACATCCAACTTCCAGCGCTCACTCTCTAATTGGCTGTGAAGAAGGGTTGACAATGGAGGAAGCCAGGGTCTAACAGCTCCTGTAGGGGGGGGGGGGAAGAGAGGAGAGAGAGAGAGAGAGAGAGAGAGAGAGAGAGAGAGAGAGAGAGAGAGAGAGAGAGAGAGAGAGAGAGAGAGAGAGAGAGAGAGAGAGAGAGAGAGAGAGAGAGACGAGAGAGAGAGAGAGAGAGAGAGAGAGAGAGAGAGAGAGAGAGAGAGAGAGAGAGAGAGAGAGAGAGAGAGAGAGAGAGAGAGAGAGCCCATCTGTCTGACTGTTTTAATCCAGGCCGTTCCTTGGAGTTTGGGTCCCCTTGGTTCCACAGAGCAGTGACCCTGCAGTCAAAATAACCCCGTGGACAAATGTTCCAAACAGACATAAACCTTCTTGATTGGCCACCTGAGATCGAGGCAATCACGGAATCCCACAATTAGTGGGAATGAATCAAACCATGACATCATCATCATCTGATGCCTTTAAGGCAGGTGGACACGCAGCTAGAACCACAGGGGGACCTACTGTGTATACAAGTGTGTGTGCGCACACACACACACACACACACACACACACACACACACACACACACACACACACACACACACACACACACACACACACACACACACACACACACACACACACACACACACACACACACCAAGAGTATGGCACAATATATCTTCCCTCTCCTTGCTTGCGGGAAAAAACCCAGCGCTCTGTATATTTTTTTTATTTTCTGTAAATAAACGCTCCCAACATGATGTATTGAAACCACTACTTTATGGAGTCACTACAAAGTGCACGGGCAAAGGGAGTGCAGGGCACCTGGAGTGTTTGGCAAAATGAGGACCCAGCCGGCCTTGGAATCATTACATCACGTCCTCCACGCACCTACACACACACACACACACACACACACACACACACACACACACACACACACACACACACACACACACACACACACACACACACACACACACACACACACACACACACGCACACACGTCCAGCCAATAACGCTGCATTGCATTACCTACCACAGATGTTGCTTCACATCTGTACTGGCTCCACAGTGGACTCCTGACGACTACTGGAAAGGCATAATGCACTGACACACGCCGAGCGTTCCCAGCGCAGGGCGCAGAGCACCACGCTGGCCCCCGTACAGAACGTGTACTTTAAATCTCCTCCTGTATGCCGACAGTTCATCACACGGGATGGAAGCCGCTACTTGTGTTTGCGATGGGCTTCTTCCATGACAGTGGCTAGGCTAGCAGTGGCTAGGCTAGCAGTGGCTAGGCTAGCAGTGGCTAGGCTAGCAGTGGCTAGGCTAGCAGTGGCTAGGCTAGCAGTGGCTAGGCTAGGTGGAGTGACACCTATTGACGTCTATTCTAAATGAATAAATAGAAAAACTGACAACATTTGATACTAAACAATACAAGAGGGAGGACCTAACAGGGTTTAAAACTGTTGTTTAAAAACTGTATATATACATGGTGCATTACAGTCCACTACTGTACTGATTTATCACCAATCTCTTATTACAATCTCCACCTGAATGTACTGTAATCCTTTTCCTGGCACCCCCTGTACAAATGGACATGGATTACAAGGTCCAGATTCCCTCCTGCCGCGGATCGGGGTGTCACGGCCGAGAGACCCAGGCGGAACCCCAAGAAAAAGGGGACGAGGGGGGAAACAGGACGTTGTGGAGGATGTAAATCTATTGCGTTTAAATGTCTTGCATGCAGCTGCCATAGTTTAATGAGGTCTCCTGGGTGATGGAGTTTTTCTCTCTTGGAATTAGAGGAAGGGGGAGAGGGAAGAGAGTGGGGAGGAGGAGGAAGTGAGCCGGGAAGGGTCGGGAGAAGGTGAAATAATCAGGAGTTAGAGAAACTGAAAGGATTGAGTGATAGTGAGACAGAGAGAAGTGGAGAGAAAGATTTAGAATGATCAAGAGAGTCGTAGGAAAGACACGGTAAGATGCAAGGGAGAACAATAAATAGAAATACAGAATGCAGAGGAAACAAGCAAGAGGAAGGAGGCATATAGAAATATTGAGGAAAAACTATGAGGCAGAAACAAACGGATGTCAACAAATGAGTTATAGCAGCACAGTGCTGCAGGGGAACGTTGACAGTTGAAAGACCTAATCTAGTCTGAAATAAGAGACAAATTGATGAAACAAAGAGTGTCACAAAGGGGGAGACAGACAGGCAGAAATACATGCCTGTGGCACAGATATAAAACAGGGGGCGCAAGTGTTTGGAGCTATTTATAGTAAAGTTGTGAAGAAGTTGTAAAGTTGGCAGAGGCCAGATGGCCTTTTTGCCCTGATTTTATCCAAATCAAATAAACTTTACAGAACAATTACAAAGCAAAATTGCAAAACCGTATTACAAGGTTTTCAGAATAAACGTCTAATTTGATTGTGGCTTTACATCCATCTGTTCAAGGTGTCATTTGCTCAACCGTCAAACCTCATTTGCTCAACCGTCAAACATGAAAAACAGAAAACGTCATATACCGTCAATAAATCTGTTTTATATCACGGTTATGGATTGACTGGAGATTTATGATATCTTGCTTCGCATTGAACACCACATAAAACCAAGGTACTATATGTTGTCGGTCATTTGTAGTGGCGCATAGCTTCATAAAAACTGCTGTATTTACTGCGGTGTCTGGGGTCACCTAGCGGTCATGCTAAGAACTGCGTGTTTAGAAAGGGCAGAACGCCGGCTACCAAACAGCACAACTTCCAGGGGTAAAAGAAAGTCCATGACTTGCTCAAGAAATTTAGATGATAGAACACAGTCACGTCAAATATAACAGGTGATAGGAGTTTAGAGAAAACTGATGAGAAGAGTTGGTTTGATTCTCAAAGCTATAGCTCAAAGTTATAACATCCAGATCTCCACTGTCCATGCCACCAAATATCACAATCCCTTAAGGGCTGGAGGTATAAACACCAGACCCAAATCTAGAGAGCAGCTTTACCTCAGTGTATGATATATGATAAAATATGACATAATATGCCTCTTCAAACATCTGGCAAATCAGCAGATTGATAATTTTAAAGAGTTGTTTTGAAGACCAAATAAATGTAAATGTTTGAATGATGTTTTTATGTCCCAGTATTATATACTACTGAGGGAAGATGTTATCATATCGCTAATCTATCCATTCAAATGTTTGTGTTTGCATTGCAAAGTTTGAGCAGGAAGAAAGAAGTCAATCCACCAATATCAAACTGCCAATCAAAGCATGATTGCCCCCCGACATTTGTCAAGCCCCCCATATCCCATTTTTTCTTGTTAAAAGACAAAAAAAGAAAAGAAAAAATAAGCTATGAGCCAGGAGGCAGGGCTACCTGAGATGGAGCAGTAGACCAGCTTTGGATTGGCTGCGTTCAGGTGCTCATATCCCAGACCCATCTGATGGAGCTTCCCTGGGAGGTAGTTCTCCACGAGCACATCACACACTGCTGCCAGCTACCACCACACACACACACACACACACACACACACACACACACACACACACACACACACACACACACACACACACACACACACACACACACACACACACACACACACACACACACACACACACAGAATACAAGATGAAACTGATATTGTGAGGAGCCATACACACAAAAACAGAAAAAAACATAAAATGATCTTTATTTTTGTTTTAAATTATTTCTTGTATGTGTGGGAGGGGGATTTGAATTGTCAATTTATTTATCTACATTTTTTGTGGATTTCTTTTGAAGAACAATGCATATCACACACGTGAGCACACACACATCTTAAGGATGAGGCCAAAAGCTGATTGTGACAGTTGAAACATTCAAATTCCAATCTTAATCTAGCATCAATTGAATGGCATAGGATATAATAACATAATATACGTCAACAAACGCTGCAACTGGTTTCTGTATTCAATCAGGTTTAAATACCTCCAGGACGACCTGGGCTCCTCTAGAGTGTTTCAGGTCCACCGCCACGCTCTGCAGAGGACACAAGACCCCAAGCATCAGCCTCCGTCACTGACCGGAACACATACGCATGTATGGGATTAAACACACACACATTGGTGCACACCTTAGCACCATCTATGTATTTTGTATGTGTGTGCGCACCTTTTTGTTGCGGTTGACACTGAGGAAATAAGCGCTTTCGGTATTGACAAAAGGGGGTCCCCAGGCCCTTGTGTCATCACCAGCTCCTAAGAGAGAGAGAGAGAGAGAGAGAAAGAGAGAGAGAGAGAGAGAGAGAGAGAGAGAGAGAGAGAGAGAGAGAGAGAGAGAGAGAGAGAGAGAGAGAGAGAGAGAGAGAGAGAGAGAGAGAGATGTGACTATTTACATTGCACCATTCACAAACAAAGGTCACACAGTGCTTCACAAGTGTAAAATACAATAAAATAAAACAAGAGCAATAAGACATAAAATACAGTACAATACAGTTCAGTTAAATATTTATCAATATAGTAAATGGTGTGTGTGTGTGTGTGTGTGTGTGTGTGTGTGTGTGTGTGTGTGTGTGTGTGTGTGTGTGTGTGTGTGTGTGTGTGTGTGTGTGTGTGTGTGTGTGTGTGTGTCTTGCCTGGTTTCTCTACTTTGATGACCTCAGCCCCGAGGTCCCCCAGGATCATAGTGGCAAAGGGACCAGCCAGCACTCTACCAAAGAAAGTTTTATTTAAAAAAAAAAAAAGTCGTATCATAGCATCTTTTCAAGTGCGTATTTCTAAAGTTATTCATACCTTGTCAGATCTAGAACTCTGACTCCCTCTAGTGGTCGAAAGGGTTCTGCTGTGGATCAAATACAACATTAATATAAGAAAGCTTAAGTCGGTAGATTGTTTTAAAGTTGAATGAAATGAACCGTATGACATAGTGTGCAGGTTGATAGTATATATGAAATTGTTAAATAGTATGGTATGAACCACTATAAAGTCTAGACTTTGGCCACAAACGCTAACGCAATCACTTGCTAGAAGTAAATACAATGGTTCAAAAACTCGGGTTTAAGTTTCGATTAATCACTTTTGATGCAATTCTTTTTTTACCTGTGTGTGTGCAGGAATACCCTCTCTGCGCAGCAATATACACAGCTCGGTGTTGACTCTGCAAACAACGGGGTACCAGACTGCAGAAAGCAATGTTTAACCCTCTTGTTGACGCCCTCATACTGAACCCAACGAGCTCCGAGTACTGGATACGGGAGCGGTTTAGTTAAAGTAAAGGTGAAATGGAATTGACAAATTGAGTTCATGAACGTTAGGAATCCGTTTGTGGGGCTGACTGGCTGTCACTTGACCGTTTTGTGCTTTACTAGCCAGTTAAGCAATCAGCTGTATAACCTCGGACTTCCGGTTCAAAGCTTTTCGAAATAAAAGTTCCAAGGATAGTGACTACAGGTGATAAACCAAAGCCTTATCAAGCCATTCATGAACATGTTGAACTACATGTCACGTCAACTGAATTACGCCAAGGCTCTGATGAATGAAAATATACATTTCAAAATTCTGAGATTAAAGTCAGAGCTAACCAAAAATCATCAAACATGTAACGTTTTCTGAGTTTAATGTCCGAATTCTGAGATTAGACCTAAATTTAGAATTCAGAGATTAAAAACCGAATTCTGAGAATAAAATCAGAACTCTAAGAATTCTGGCCCAAATCCTTCGTATTACCAAGACTGTTGTTTTCTTGTACTATGAATTGCGACCTCTTAAAAAAAAAGTCTTGGATAACAGCATGTCCAGGTCTGGGGGGTGGGGGGGGGTCGGTGCAAATAAACTTCGACTAAATAATACAATTTGATCATGAACACTTTATTTGAAAGTAAAGTGAAGTACAAAGAGCAGCAGGGAAAGGTAGAGGCCAGGAGGAGCTGTATGTGCGAGTGTGAGGAAGGTTTTGGGTCTGTGTTTGTGCTATTAGGAGAAGATGGGGAACACGGTGCGCCCACAACTCTTTTTTTTTTTGCATTTTCAAAATACACAATCCTTTTATCGTAATGATGATCGTAATAAGTGACTTTAAATGTCGGTCTGTGCAAAGGAAGTGGGGGTAAGAGAAATAGAAGGAAAAAAGTGAAGTGTTTCTTCTCTCCTCAAGAGAAATTATTTTAGGCTAACTACAAACCGATAAAAGTGACATTATCAAAGATAGCTAACAATGTACAACACTCACAGCAAAACGTGCACAGTACAAAAGACTATAGGCCTACTTCCTAAATGTACAAATAATTACAAATAATAACTTTGACTACAAAGAAATAGCTGATAGAAGCTGTCAACTGTCTTTGAATTCACATTTACCGGCCTAGTGCACCATTGAGATCAATTGTTTGAAACAATCAAGTATTGTACCCGTTATGTTCCCTTACATTTTGTCATTGTGATACACATCTCTAACAGTAGGTGGCGACGTAGCTGCACCCAAAGCGGAATACTTGAGGTACCAACCAACAGTGTTGTTGTATTTAGAGGAAGTATTGGAAAAAACCAAAGTTAAATCTCAAGTAGTAACATGAAAACAAGTGATGGTGGTGATAAACGTTGACAGACAAGGATTGTTGCATTAAAGACTACATAACCAAAAAAATTATGTAGGCACAGAATTGCAATTTAACGTCCGACAGGACAGCGCAAAGCGAGAAAGATGGCTTTCATTCTGAAGTAGCTCATTTATCCAGTGCCTTC
>OLKM01000568.1:92547-95047 GCA_900291075.1 Melanogrammus aeglefinus | reverse complement strand
GGGGTCCGCGTACCCCCGGTTGGGAATCACTGGTGTAGATGGCCACCTCCTGACCCTAGCTCCCAGTAAGACCCACCGTAGCTCCACACATCACTCTGGTGGGTGTAGGTCCACTGGACGATTGACTCCAGCGCCATCCACTTGATAGGAACCTAGAGGAGAGAGAGAGAGAGGATGGCACGTGTGTTAGGTCTGCCATGCATGCTCTGCTTTCGGTCAGTCTGCGTACGTCACGCCCTCTTGTCTCTTGTCTCTCCCCCCACCCACCTTCCCTCCGTCGGCGTGGTACTCCTTCTCGTCGGCGGCCAGCAGCCTAGCGAGGCCAAAGTCAGTGATCTTGACGTGCTGGGGAGTCTTCACCAGGACGTTGCGTGCGGCCAGGTCGCGGTGCACCAGGTGGCGCTCTTCAAGGTAGCCCATCCCCTGGAGGGGGACACAGTTCACTGCACATCACACAGTGGACACTCGATGGATTGGATTGTATAGTGAGTAAATTGTATATTATATAGGGTTAGGAATATATATATATACATGTATATAGTGTAGTGTTTATATTGCACAGGAGGATACACAATATATTTGTCAATATTCTTTCCTCTTTTTTCAACATATGTAGATGTTGTTGCTGACTGACACCAAAGTATTTGTGATAAACTCAATGTATAGGATAAATTAATCCATAATAATAGATTGTGTTGGTCGAGCAGTTTTTCATGTGCTCAAAGCCACTCACAACAAATAATAAGATATACATAAAAAATAACAAAACAATGAGAAAAAGAAAAAATAACACAAGGTACATGAATGTCCATGTGTATATTAATTTAGAAGGGACATATTAAAGTTCTTTTGATCTGTGAGTTGTAATTAAATTGCCGGGAGTTTCAAATATTCTGGCTTCCCTCCAAACACAACACTATAGAACAGAACAGCCTGAGGACATTAAGATTCATGGTTGCTTATCATTTTTTACAGTTTTAGATCTCACACACACTCTCACACACACACACACGCACACGCACACGCACACGCACACACACACACACGCACAGAGACACAGAAACACAAACACAGACAAACGCATACACGTGTGCAGCACGCACTCACACACACAAACACACACAAACGCACACATTGTTTGCAGGAGTGGCCACAGCAGGCTTAGTGCGCTATCCTATTAAATACCAGCCTGCTCTGACCCAGAGGAGACCCAAGGCTGGGAAAATAGAAGAACACAGATATACAGATACAGGGGGGTTACAGTGAGAGTGGCCAAGGATGAATAAGAAATTGAGGTCAATGTGAAAACAGTTATTATACGATGAGTTATGGATTTTTTCAAAGAAAGCAGCCCCCTGGAGGATGTTGATGTTTACTCTTCCCATATTAATCCAGGTGGTCTTGAGAGAAGGAGGGCTATGACACCCCGATCAGCAGCTTGAGGAGTGGTTGGAGTTTGATTGCTAGCCTTAATGTTCTGGGTTAGAGTCCCATTGACCGCAGTGTACCTGTAAGTTCCTCAATTACCGTTATCTAAGAAGAACAAAATACTGTACTGTAACTCTGGATGTGACTGATATATGACGGCTGATAAAAGAAATGTGAAAATATGAATTGATAACAGGAAAAACGGTGCTATAACACACAAGACTTATTCGCACATTTGTATGACTCTGGTACCTTGCCGTTCATTTTAGATTTCCAAAGGTTGTTATCAACGAGGTCATACCAGAATCTCTTTGGAGAAAATTGGATTGACCTACAACCAATCAGAGCAACAAAACAGGTAGTACCTCAGTGTCATCTTGGTCATTTAAGTTGTCCCTTAGGGCACTCCACTATACAGTTATAGCATCAAACCTGCCCCATACTAAATGTCTGCTGGAGCAGCAAATAAAACATTAGTTGTAGATTTATATTGTTCCCAGACAAATATCGTTGGAGTGGAATTTGCACCAAAATTACATTTAGGGGATTTACAGAAGCTTTTATCAAAAGCGACTTACAACCATTCATTCATACATTCACACACCGACGGCGGACTCAACCACGCAGGGCGAAAGCCGGCTCGTCAGGAGCAGTCAAGGTGAGGCGTCTTGCTCAGGGACACCTCGAGACTCTAGCTAGCAACCTTACAGTTGCAAGTTAACCCGCTCTACCTCCTGATCTACTGCCGTCCATCATTCACATGATGGGTCGTCTTTTAGTGTCGGTTTCTATAACTTGCACGTGAACTTTGATTCGTCCTGGAGTTATGCGTTACCTTGGCGATCTGAACACACCAGTTGAGCAGCCACTGGGAGCCGATGTGCTCCCGGTGGTGGCGGACGTAGTCCAGCAGGCAGCCGCAGGGCATCAGCTGGGTGACCAGCTGCACCGACGAGGTCAGGCAGATCCCCAGCAGGCGGCACACGTGGGGGTGGTCCACGCTGGCCATCACATAGGCCTCCTGGGGGTCCGCCACACACGCACACACACCACCATACACACACCACACACA
>OLKM01000568.1:85000-90160 GCA_900291075.1 Melanogrammus aeglefinus | reverse complement strand
TATCTTGAAACTGCTTCCCCTTGCAGAGCAAAGAGGTGGGAGTCCAGATGCAGGACGAGCTGCTGAAAGTGACCACAGAACTGCAAACGGTTGGCTCAATTTATAAATAACACATCATAAATAAAATAACTTGACGACATACTTGTGAATATATAACCGATTACAAAATAAATATGGTAGCACTTGAAAACAAGGGTACATCCAATAACAATTCATTATTTACATCATTTAATGCATTAATAAGCATTAGCTAACAGTTAATTAACAGTTCACTTATGGTCGGATTATCGTCAAGGGGTGTTCAGGGGTTAATTTTAACTACGGTATTAATGTATTCATTATTCGATAGGGTGAGGTTAACCCTAGACCACTGAACCTAACCCCAACCCTGATCTTAAGGGTTACCACAAATACAAACATACTGAAAATGATTTCAAACACGGGTGATGGTGTTTTTGTGAATGGTCTTGCAGGCGGATTACATTTTGATGTGGTTGGTGATTGTGGTGTCGGTTCCTCTCTGATCAAGGCGCTGAAGACGTACAACCAGTACCACACAGACTGTATGGCAGCGGAGGGAAAACTAAAGGAAGCCGAGCGATTGGAGGAGAGGCACACCGGCAAGTCAGCTGACCTGAGCCTTGGCCAATCAACTGGCCCCAGGCGGAGCTCTGTCAAGAAGATAGAGAGACTCATGGAAAAGGTAGAAATGTGTGTAAATGGTGTGGTTGTTTGGTGTGTGTGCATACATTGAAGTGCACACACGATCGGGCCTGTGTTAGGTGTGACCTGTGTGTGTGTGACATTTTATCTGATTTAAGGGATGATTTACCCATATTTAGTTTTATTTATGGCATAATACCGCATAATGCATTATACTTTATTCTCTGTGTTTGCCTGTGTGTGTGTGTGTGTGTGTGTGTGCGCGTGTATGTCTGTCTGTGCATGTATGTGTTTTTGTGTCTATAAACACGCGTACGTGCGTGTCTTTCTGTGTGTGTGTGTTTGTTTATGTGTGTGTGTCTGTACATGTGTGTGTGTCTGTGTGCGTGTCTGTGGTGCGTGTGTGTGTTTGCACATGCGTGTGTGTCTGTGTGTGCATGTGTGTGTGTGTTTGTTTGTATGTCTGTGTGTGTGCGTGTGCGTGTGTGTGTGTTTGTTGTGTGTGTGTGTGTGTGTGTGTGTGTGTGTGTGTGTGTGTGTGTGTGTGTGTGTGTGTGTGTGTGTGTGTGTGTGTGTGTGTGTGTGTCTATAGAGGCACGGCAGGGTGCAGGAGACCCAGCTGAAGTGCACCAAGGCCCGTAACGACTACCTGCTGAACCTGGCCGCCGCCAACGCCGCCATGAACAAATACTACCTGCAGGACGTGTGCACGCTCATAGACGTGAGAGAACACACACACACACACACACACACGCACACGCACACGCACACACATATGGAGATGGTATGAGACCTGACTGAAGATGAGTAGAACACCTTCAAAATACCATATGTCTCTCTCTCTCCCTCTCCCTCTCTCTCCCTCCCTCCTCCCCTAGTGCTGTGACCTGGGCTTCCACCAGTCCGTGGAGCGGCTGATGCGGTGCTACCTGACCAGCAGGGGGCGTGTCCAGAAGACGGAGGAGGCGGGGCTAAAGCAGCTGGAGGCGGCAGTGACCTCGCTGGACCAGGGCGGCGACCGTGACGGCCTGATGCAGCAGCACGACGCCTCCTTCTGCCTGCCCTTCCGCTTCAGCTACCACCCCCACGAGGGCGACCAGGTGAGGCTACATGCTAAGGGTGATGCTAACTTCAGCTACCACCCCCACGAGGGCGACCAGGTGAGGCTACATGCTACGGGTGATGCTAACTTCAGCTACCACCCCCACGAGGGCGACCAGGTGAGGCTACATGCTAAGGGTGATGCTAACTTCAGCTACCACCCCCACGAGGGCGACCAGGTGAGGCTACATGCTACGGGTGATGCTAACTTCAGCTACCACCCCCACGAGGGGGACCAGTTGATGCTACATGCTAAAACGCTAACTTCAGCTACCACCCCCACGATGGCAACCAGGTGAAGCTAAGCTATGCTAAGGGTGATGCTACAAGCTAAGGGCTAACCTCGGCTAAAACCCCCACGAGGGGGACCAGGTGATACTACATGCTAAAGGCTAACTTCAGCTACCATCCCCAAGAGGGAGAACACAAGGTGCTACATGCTAATGGCTTAATGCTAAACACTAACTTCACCGACCACCCCCACGAGCAGGTAACGCTGAATTCTTAATGCTAAGCTTCCCTTTAGCTATCACATGCTTCAGCCAACCCACCCCCCCCCCAAAAGGTCAAAAATATACACCCACTATAATAAATGCTGTGTGTGTACGTGTGCGTGTGCGTGTGTTTGTGTGTGCCACAGGTGTGCGAAGTGAGTGCGGAGAGCCAGGTGAGGTACGAGCTGGAGACCAGGTTCCAACAGCTACAATCTCGCTTAGCCTCTGTTACCTTGGAGACTGAGGAGGTGAGACAATTACGTTCACAGCTCCAGTTTAGCAGCTCACCCTTGAGCCTCAAGTGTGTTCACCGTTTCGCGCCTTTGTTTTGCACAGTGTGACTCTTGTGTTTTGGGTATTGCCTTTCTCAGGTCAGCAAAACACTGAAGGCCACTCTGACTTCCCTGCTGGACACCATGTGTGACAGTGAATCTAACCCCGCCCCTGACCTAACCAGCAGCCTATCACATGAGCTCCCGGGAGTAGGCACCGCCTTCAAGGTGACGCTTGCCAAGCGCCGAGCCAATCAGCAGGAGACGGAGAGCTACTACTTCACGGTGACGCAGCGCTTTTGGTTTGGGATTTGACAGTTGGGATTTTGTCTTTTCATTTTATTATCAAACTTGTGTTCTGTTATTTTTGGAGACTAGGTGTGAAGATACTGTGAATGTGATGTTTTTGCTAGTAAAACACATTTCAGGGCAGGACAGGACTAAACTTTATAGAGATGTGATTTGGTAGTGAAAGAAAGTCTCACTATCTCAAATAGATAGCAAAACTTTTATTTGTCACTTGAATTTATATTCTTGGCCGCTCAGCCTTGGCAGTGTGATTAAAAAATAAGTGTGTAATGTTAGTAAAAAAAATGAGCATCCAGATTTTGTTTTTTCGAAATAAGGTTCTTCCACACAACAACCGTGCAACCGAGCCTTTCGATAGGTAGTTGGTTGAACATGGTTGGTTCCTCTTTCTTCAGAAAGTGAAGGAGTTCCTGACCAGCAGTTCCCTAACCTCCAAGCTCCAAGCCAAGCACGACATTCTACACGATGCCATACAAAAAGGTAACGTCCGATCACAGCTCGCCCTGCCCCCGCTACCACCATAACCTCTCCACCACCAGTCTGGAGCCCAGGAGTTCCCCACTTTGTCTGCGGCCTGACTCTGTTTCAAGGCATCAATGTGACCAAAACGTATATTGCCTTGTTGTGTATTTGCCCCCAGCCGCCCCCCCCCCACACACACACACACACACACACACACACACACACACACACACACACACACACACACACACACACACACACACACACACACACACACACACACACACACACACACACACACACGCTAAGTAACTTAATCAGCATCAGCCCATAATATTAATGTTCAAATGAGTTAATGTGCATGGATAAGAATCATTGGGCCGTCTGTTCGTATGTACAGAGGCTTTAGAATATGTTTGGGCGATTCTTTCAAATTATAGATATTTTAAAATAGAAAACGAATCATCCAGCGTCTATCGTTTTGATGCCAGCTGTCTCGCACGACTCCATATGCATTTCCATAGGACATAACACGCCAAGAAACAGTACAGCAAGTTTCAGTGTAGGTATGTCATCTCCCACTGGTGCTGTCTGCGTTCCAAGGCTCCTATTGCATTTTAAAACCCTATATTTAGCGCTGAATCACTGTGTTACAGCAGATTGAACGGGTTCGCTAGCGTTGACCCTGGTGAAGGCGTTGTTAACCACGAGAGCCGATGCATAATGAAATTTGTTGGCAAAGTTTGAATACAGGGTTTGTTCACTTTAGCACAGTTCTATACGTTGTTTCAGGTGATATTATTTAAAGATTTTTTTGTTGTTATATTTAATATATAGTTCCAATAGCCAAAGTCTTCAAATATAATAGAATTATAAAAGATATTGTTAGTATACTGTAATTACATTGAAAACAAGTTACAATAAAGTTATAAACGCAGTATGTTTATACCACACAGTTATACTAAAAATAACGTTTCATAAATAAATGAAAGGGTTTTGGAAGATGTATATTTGTTGTATTATTTATAAGACAACAGGCTCAATACTGAGTAAATGGGTGTAGTTTCATGAACAGTGGTTGTTGTTTTTCTACTACAGACTTTAGTATTTCTGATCCAATGACAGCCGTTTAAAGCAGTGTTCTAGATTCTTTACAGCATTTTGGACCTGAGGATTTCACTAATTGGTTGATGTGTTTTTCTGATTCCTCCTCCCAGCCGAAGCCGTTGACAGTGATCCTTCCAGGTAAATAAAACTGTCAAGAGTGAAGACAGCAGCAATGACAGAGAGAGACAAAGAGAAAGAGGAATGGAGTGAGATATGAAAGAGAGAGAGAGGAATGGAGAGAGAGAGAGAGAGGGGGAGAAGAGACGAGAGAGAGCAGCAGAGAGAGAGAGAGAGAGAGAGAGAGAGAGAGAGAGAGGGGAGAGAGAGAGGGAGGAGGAGAGAGAGAGAGAGAGAGAGAGAGAGAGAGAGAGGAGAGAGAGAGAGAGAGAGAGGGGGGGGGGGATGAGGCGAGAGGAGAGAGATGAAGAGAGCAAGGACCTTAAGAGAGAGAGACATAGCAGAGGGAGACAGAGAGAGAGAGAGACAGAGAGCGCACGTTGAGATGGATAGAGATGGAAAGTGGAATGAGAGAGGTGAGGCACCTATTATCTTACAAAGCCTTCTTCCAATTAGCCCAAAATTTAAGCCAAAATATAAATATTTCATCATGACATTCACATAGTCAATCAGAAAAAAGTAATATGAATGTTGTCAATTGTTACACGTACAGTTGTATACATTTAGCCGTCAGCTGAAGAGGGGACATGGCTCAAACCCCCCTAACAGTACTCCGCCCCAAGACATTAAATGGC
>OLKM01000568.1:0-70000 GCA_900291075.1 Melanogrammus aeglefinus | reverse complement strand
ATTACATCAATTCTTCTTCTTCTACTTATTATTATTATGAAGTAATTTATTAATTGTTTGACAGTAATCAAATCTCACTGTCTTCCTGAATAACTTGAATCATAATTATAACCTCTCTCACACTCACACTCTCTCTCCCTCCCTTGCTCCCTCTCTCCCTCTCTCTCTCTCTCTCTCTCTCTCTCTCTCTCTCTCTCTCTCTCTCTCTCTCTCTCTCTCTCTCTCTCTCTCTCTCTCTCTCTCTCTCTCTCTCTCTCTCTCTCTCTCTCTCTCTCTCTCTCTCTCTCCCTCTCTCTCTCTCTCTCTCCTCTCTCTCTCTCTCCTCCTCTCTCTCTCTCTCTTCTCTCTCTCTCTCTCTCTCTCTCTCTCTCTCTCTCTCTCTCTCTCTCTCTCTCTCTCTCTCTCTCTCTCTCTCTCTCTCTGGTCCCCCCTGTAGGTGCGTGGTTCCGTGCGTGCAGCTGAGCAACACGTTTCTTCCGTGCCTGCACTCTGTGTGGTTGTGTGCCGTCAACGACTTCATCTCTCCCATGTGTAGATCCCTCGCTCTTTGCTGCAGCCAAATAGCTGTCTCGCTGTCCAACTACAAGGACGCTGGCCACAAAGAGGCTGTATGAGGGACTGAATGATTTATTGAGTGAGTGAGTGAGTGAGTAAAAAAAGAGAGGGAGGGAGGGATAGATTTTACAAAGGATCAATCATTAATACTAGGGAGGGAGGGAGTAAGGGAATGTTATTCTTGTTATTTTATTTTATTGGTTTTATACTGAATGAACAAAACGTAAATCATAAATAATTGTTGTCCTTTCTTTATTATTGTGTGTTCTTTATATATATTTTTTGTTACAAAAATAATTAACTTTGGATTTTACTAAAGCTCTTTTAAGTTTTATTTGAATTTTGTAACATGTCCGCTTAGACTTTATAAATTGTTGTGATGTTTAAAACAATGTTGTAATCCTATAAACATTCAAGCAATAAACACTAAAGACTGCCCAAACGATGACCTCATAAACGCACGCGAGACTAGAGAAGATTAACCAGCATGCATTTCGACGCCGCCATATTGCTTGTTGTGATTGTGTTCCACTCTTCCAGAAGAGCGCGGAGTCTCTGCTCAGGACCAAATTGGATGTCCTAACTTGATTTGAATCCCATTTATCAAGAAGTACATCTACGTTGTTTTAGATTATAGTGTTGTAATAAACGGACTGAACGAAGCCAGCCGCCATGGCGCAGTACAAGGGGGCGGCCAGCGAGGCCGGGAGAGCCATGCAGCTGAGGAAGAAACGAGAAAAGGAGAGGGAGCAACTGGAACAACTCAAGCTGAGGATCGCAGAGGTGTCTATGTCTACTTTACGCGCATGTTGCTCTACTACGCCGTTGTCCTTCGTAATGAAGTGAATAGCACCCCGCACCCTGGTTGTCCCTAGGCCTAGCGACTGGGAGGCGGAGCCGATCGCTTCCAGAGGGGGGAGCTAGAGTCGCTCTACGCAGGATTCCAGACTGAGCGTTTTATATATGCAGTATAATAAACCCCCAAACCAATGTAAAATACATGAATCCACATAAGGTTAACCCCCAGATGAGCTACCCCCTCTGCGTTAATCATCTGGGCACCCAAATACCATTGAAGATGTCTGACATACAATCAGTTTGTCAATTGACACAAGAAATAGTGTGTGATTATCATATAGGTTCATCATAGCATGTATAGTTGTCGGCTGTTAATTCATAAAGTCTTGTTAGTGGGTATGTGTGTGTGCTTTTGTTTATTGACCTATTCCCCGTCTGCGTTTGGCCTCTGTAGGACAACATGGTGAAGTCCAACATTGACAAGAAGTTCTCGGCCCACTACGATGCCGTGGAGGCTGAGCTCAAGTCCAGCACCGTCGGTATGTTCCGGAGGCGAAGGCGACGAGTGCACCCGCTGTAACTCATCAGTTCACATTCACCGACCAAAGGCATCGCCCTGAACAAGCACACAACATACTTCTTGCTAAAAACGATGTAATCAATCCCAAATGCAAAATCTGGTTGCCAAATACAAGACCGTCATAAGATTTCCCAAAAGTCTCCCAAATAAATTGCACAATCCACCAAACAAATATCCATACGCAAAAAATGACTAGTATAACTGTGTATGCACCAACAGCACAATTCTTATTATACTTCACATTTCTGGATAATTGTATCAACTGTATGGGCTACATACTAATGACGTATAGGCTGCTCTATGTCATTGTTATGAAGAATGGGATGCTGGTTTGAGTCCTGTTTTCCTGCGTGCCTTGCTCAGGTCTGGTGACGCTGAATGACATGAAGGCAAAGCAGGAGGCACTGGTGAAGGAGCGGGAGAAACAGCTGGCTAAGAAGGAGCAGTCCAAGGAACTCATGCTGTCAGTCGCCTCCCCTCATTGTTTTGGCCCGCAACTAACTATACTTTTCAAAGATTTGTGTTATTCATCAATGATGTAGTCTATAAAGGGTCATCCATAATCTCAAAGGCTCCATCAAGTAAAGTTAGTTTTTTATCAGATAAGCACTGAAGAAAAACGGAAATAAGCACATGTTTTTTTTGATACACATGTAAAATGTGTGTCACTGCTTGAAGGAGATTATACAGAACATGTACCAATATACACAATATGAAAAAAAATAGTAACCCAGCCATACATTTTGAATGATTTTTATGAATGACCATAGGGTGGATTAATATAGCTTGAAGTCAACTGTTACTGTCATGTATATGTGGGTATGTGTTTTTAAATATTGTGTGATTTAATGTCATTCCTGATGGTTGCCGCTCTCAGGAAGCTTGAGAAACAGAAGGAGAAGAAGAGGAAGGAGGAGCAGAAGAGGAAGATCGCCAGCTTGTCCTTTAACCCCGATGACGACGGAGAGGGGGACGGAGAGGAGGAGGAGGAAGAGGAAGAAGAGGAGGAGGAGGAGGAGGAAGACGAGGAGGATTGTGCGTGCTACTGTTCCGACACCTCCCCTCTTTAACGCCCCCCCCCCCCCCCTTTGTCTTCTCGGTTTCTCATCCTGACAAGTCGGTTTTGTTTCTTGACTTTGACAGATTTCCCAGCCAAGAAGAAGAAGCTGGGGAAGAACCCGGATGTGGACACCAGCTTCCTACCCGATCGCGACCGAGAGGTAAAGTCTGTCACACACGTTCCCTATTTAGACCGCCGTAGTCCTATATTATTGCTTAGAAATGAGCACCATGGCTGAAGGCCATAGGTCAATTTGAGTGGCGACTAGCAGTTCCTGCTCTGTTTGGGTGTGATGGTGAATGGTGCCTCTGCAGGAGGAGGAGAACCGCCTGAGGGAGGAGCTGAGACAGGAGTGGGAGGGGAAGCAGGAGAAGATCAAGAGTGAGACACACGCACACGCACACACACACGCAGACACACACACACGCACGCACACGCAGACACACACACGCACAGACACACGCAGACACGCACACACACACACGCACACGCAGACACACACACACACACACACACACACACACGCGCAGACACACACACACATGCAGACGCACGCACACACACACACATAAGCACATGCACGCAGACACACACACACACACACGCACGACTGTAGTGTTTTCTTCACATATCCATTCATGATTCACTGTTAACAAGTTACAACAGGCACCTCTGCCAGCTCACATTAGTCTCACCTCTGTGAGGACAGGCTATGACCTCAGCTGGTCTGAGTGGGCCAAGCATATGGAATAACATTGATAACGGAGGGATTTTAAGGAGCAATATGGTACAAGCTTAGAGCTCATAGTCTTAGTCAAACAAATCACTTATTTAGAATTTGTTAGTAGTTGTAGGTTAACAATACAGCAGTTGTAACATGGTAGGGCAGAAGATTAATGTTCCTGCTACACACAAACACAGATAAAGGTGTACATAACATGAGACGTATCCATCAAGGGAACTATGTGTGTGGCCTAATATTGAGTGATTAGATGTATTTTGGTAAGTAGGCTTGACCTCCCCTTGTCTGCACCCACAGGTGAGGAGATTGAGATCACGTTCAGCTACTGGGATGGGTCAGGTCACCGTAAGACTGTCAAGGTGAGAGATGCAGAGAATTCCCTAGAAAAGACCCACCAAAGCAAAGGTGGGAAAAAACAAATAGATCCAGAAAGATAAAAAAAAGTTTGGTATTGTTTTTCTTTTCATTTATCGAGTAAAATACACTGGCTGCTTGAAAACTGGATTATATTATTAATTATCAAGTGAATAGGTTACAAATATATATTTCTTTAATATGGAACAATAATTTCAACAATAATCTAAACGGACAATGAGAATAATGGTCAGTTGTACTCTACGACTTAATGAAAACATGGCCGCCAACCGGCCCCTTGTTGCCGGGCAGGCTGATCGGTGGATGAATGTCGAGTAATGGGCCAATGCTTCTCCTCCCAGATGAAGAAGGGCAACACCATCCAGAACTTCCTCCAGCGCGCCCTGGAGGTCCTCCGGAAGGACTTCAGCGAGCTCAGGTGTGTGTGTGTGTGTGTGTGTGTGTGTGTGTGTGTGTGTGTGTGTGTGTGTGTGTGTGTGTGTGTGTGTGTGTGTGTGTGTGTGTGTGTGTGGTGTGTGTGCGCTTTGAGTGTGTGTGTGTGTGTGTGAACATTTCCGTGTTGTTGCAAATGAGAGGGCTTGTTGGAAATCTATACCAAACTATTGCTATAGCTTCAGTTCCAGTGTGTGTGTCACAAACACACACACACACACACACACACACACACACACACATAATTACACACACACACACACACACACACACAGCACGACTCAGATCCACTCAGACCAGTATCTGCTTTAAAACGATCCCACGCTGTCACCCTGAACCCACACCCCCAAGTCGACACCCCGCGAGCGGCGACGTGCCAGCCCGCTGTCCCCACTCCTCCGTCAACGGCTTGTGCTCCACCACAGGTCTGCCGGAGTGGAGCAGCTCATGTACATCAAAGAGGACCTGATAATCCCTCACGTAAGTACTTGGCAGGCGTCGCGCACCGCAAGACAAACAAACACCCCGTGATTGACATGGGCGAGACGCTTGAGCGCCTACCGGCGGGAACCCAGTTGGCAACCGGTTACTCGTCGGTCAACACGTGGGTCGGATAAGGCGCCGACGATTGGGGGAATGGATTTTTGGCAACCCTACCGCATTCCTGACAAATTGTTGCATGTGTGTAAATCATATGACGTTCCGGTGACCTGCTCTCTCTCTCTCTCTCTCTCTCTCTCTCTCTCTCTCTCTCTCTCTCTCTCTCTCTCTCTCTCTCTCTCTCTCTCTCTCTCTCTCTCTCTCTCTCTCTCTCTCTCTCTCTCTCTCTCTCTCTCTCTCTCTCTCTCTCTCTCTCTCTCTCTCTCTCTCTCTCTCTCTCTCTCTCTCTCTCTCTCTCTCTGTCTGTTTCCTCCTCAGCATCACAGTTTCTATGACTTCATTGTTACCAAGGCCAGAGGGAAGTCAGGTGAGTTCAGGTTTTGACATTTCCTTACAGTGCAGGCAGGGGTGGGGTGTGGGGGGTTTGACTCCCAGCCAGGCATAAGTCACTGGGTTTGGTCACAGATGTCCAGTCTAGCCGGAATGCCTCCTTAAGCAAGACCCCCTACGACCCAGACCTGCTCTTTGGTGTCTGAAGCTGTTCCCTTTGGCGACAACAGTCTGTTAACAGAAAAGGTTGTAAATACTCTCTGAGTAGCGTGAGCAACGCCCCACAGTTACGCCCTGGGCTCAGACGGACGGTTAGTGATCTGCATGTGAGGTCAGGAGGGTCTGGTCTGTGTGTGCTCTGGAGGGTCTGGTCTGTGTGTGGGGGTTCAGGAGGGTCTGGTCTGTGTGTGGGGGTTCAGGAGGGTCTGGTCTGTTTGTGGGTTCAGGAGGGTCGGGTCTGTGTGTGTGGGGGTTCAGGAGGGTCTGGTCTGTGTGTGGGGGGTTCAGGAGGGTCTGGTCTGTGTGTGGGGGTTCAGGACGGTCTGGTCTGTGTGTGGGGGGGTTCAGGAGGGTCTGGTCTGTGTGTGGGGGTTCAGGAGGGTCTGTGGTCTGTGTGTGGGGGTTCAGGAGGGTCTGGTCTGTGTGTGGGGGTTCAGGAGGGTCTGGTCTGTGTGTGGGGGGTTCAGGAGGGTCTGGTCTGTGTGTGGGGGTTCAGGAGGGTCTGGTCTGTGTGTGTGGGGGTTCAGGAGGGTCTGGTCTGTGGTGTGTGGGGGTTCAGGGAGGGTTCTGGTCTGTGTGTGGGGGGTTCAGGAGGGTCTGGTCTGTGTGTGTGGGGGTTCAAGGAGGTCTGGTCTGTGTGTGTGGGGGTTCAGGAGGGTCTGGTCTGTGTGTGGGGTTCAGGAGGGTCTGGTCTGTGTGTGGGGGTTCAGGAGGGTCTGGTCTGTGTGTGGGGGTTCAGGAGGGTCTGGTCTGTGTGTGGGGGTTCAGGAGGGGTCTGGTCTGTGTGTTGGCGGGGGTTCAGGAGGGTCTGGTCTGTGTGTGGGGGTTCAGGAGGGTCTGGTCTGTGTGTGTGGGGGTTCAGGAGGGTCTGGTCTGTGTGTGCTCTGGAGGGTCTGGTCTGTGTGTGGGGGTTCAGGAGGGTCTGTTCTGTGTGTGTGGGGGTTCAGGACGGTCTGGTCTGCGTTTGTTTCCCAGGTCCTCTGTTCAGCTTCGACGTCCACGATGACATCCGCCTGGTCAACGACGCCACCGTGGAGAAAGACGAGGTGCGGTGACGGGGTGGACCCCACAATACGATAGTATTATTATAATCCATTATAACCCAGTGCAGAAATGATACATATTGGATTCTGTAAATATTGCAATTCTTTATGTCGCGAAACGATGTTATGACTTTAGATTTATATTTTGACCATTTAATACACTGCGTTTCACATTATTATGCCAATTGGATTTAAGCGTCATAAACATTTCATTTTTCAATTAAACTCATGGATGGTATTGTGTGTCAGGGGTCTTTGGCTCTTTGACACCTGTGATAGTTAGTTTGCCAGGTGATAATGTTCCACATTATTAAGCAGACCGCAGGGTTCAAGCAACATGGGAAAGAAAAAGGATCTCTCTGCTGCCGGAAAGCGTCAAATAGTGCAATGCCTTGGACAAGGTATGAAAACATTAGATATTTCACGACCACTTTAGGGTGACCATCGTACTGTGAAGAGGTTTGTGGCTGATTCAGAGCACAGACGGGTTTGTGAGGATGAATTGGGAGGTTTGTTCAATAAAATTCGAATTATACTCTTAACGGGTGGTGACTTAAATTATACTGACTGTCATTGACTATTTAGGAAAATCGGAGAAAAATATAATTTGCCTAATAATTTGGAACGCGGTGTATTTTTGTGTGCTGTTTTAGTTTGGGTTTGTGTTCACAATGGCCGGCCCTGAGTGTTTTAATGAGTCCAAGTGTTTGTACAACAAGGCTTTTATACCTCCCTGAATGGGCTCTTTGCACAGCTCCACTACTTCCTGAACTTAATGCTGCTCCTTTATTTCCTGTCTTACATTATTGGATAAACTGATTAATCCAGGTGTGTCTGACCATTGGGACTACTCAGACACACCTGGATTAATCAGTTTGTCCAGTAATGTAAGACAGTAAATAAAGGAGCAGCACTAAGTCCAGGAAGTAGTGGAGTTGTGCATAGAGCCCATTCGTCCGGTACGGTTCTGTAACGTGTTCCTGTTCTCTCTCTCTCTCTCTCGGTTCTCCCGCGGCCTCCAGTCTCACGCGGGCAAAGTGGTGCTGAGGAGTTGGTACG
The DNA here is from genome assembly GCA_900291075.1 of Melanogrammus aeglefinus. Taxonomy (NCBI): domain Eukaryota; kingdom Metazoa; phylum Chordata; class Actinopteri; order Gadiformes; family Gadidae; genus Melanogrammus; species Melanogrammus aeglefinus. The sequence goes on along the minus strand of OLKM01000568.1, from coordinate 62,207 downwards.
AGAAGAACAAGCACATCTTCCCCGCCAGCCGCTGGGAGCCTTACGACCCCGAGAAGAAGTGGGACAAGTACACGGTGAGGGGGGGGGGGGGGGGGGGCCTAGTATTGGCCGAGAATGCGTGGCGTGAAGCTACGTGTTAGCATATCGTTCACAGTTCCCCTAGTGCATGGTTTCTCAACGGGGGGCGGTACCGGCCCCTGGGGGGCGTTCGCACAACCTAGGGGGGGCGCTGGGAACGTGATTTTTCTTTTTTCATTTTATGGGGGGGGGGGGATTTTAAACTTTCATCGTTTTCAATTTTTTTGGGTGAAAAAGTAGGCTACCTAAAATAATTAGCCTATTTTAATTTATTGGTTTCTAACCCCTCTACCGTCTCAGCTTCTTTTTACTGTCTATGCGCAGTGTAACAGTGGTCATACAGCGCGGTTCGGTCCTGCACACCGCCCGGACTCCCGTTACATCAGCTATCGTCGTCTATCTATCGCTGATAAACGTAACCCAAGATTGCGGGTTAACAGTTCAATAACCTACACGGCACAATCAAAAAAAAAACTGTTTTGTTTCATAGCCCGTTTTCCTCCTTCCTCTTGCTGTTGTTCAGTTCCAGCTGCTCCGAGCGTCGTCTCCACAAAAAGGCTGTTGCATTTCAAATACAAAACATATAGGCCTAATTAGGCCTCTGCGCGCGATCTGTTTTCACTTGCCCGGGCTGCTGTCACGGTGCCCGCAGTTCCAGGGCCATTCATTCATTCATTGACGGGGCACGCGGGAGTGCTGTGGCCGCGGGAGACCTCTCTCTCGCTCTCTCGCTCTCTCGCTCTCGTCGCTCTGGAAGTTTAATTGGGTTTATTACAGTGATGGACAGTGCTGTTAGCCAATCAGAGTTGAGACATTTGCATTGTATTAGTTTATTTAAAAGAAAAATTGGCGCGGGGGGGCGCCAGAGGATCAGGGTAAGGCCTGGGCGGCGTTTACTCGAAAAAGGTTGAGAACCACTGCCCTAGTGGGTTCTGCACTAGGTCCTGCGGAGTAGGGCTGGGCGATATGACCAAAATATCATAACCCGATATAGGTCATTCATATGCCAATCACGATGTATATCACGATATAGCACATTTTCTGCCAATTCAATGAATAAAGAGTTTATATAAAATGACCACATGGAAAGGCCTATTTCGTATTACATTTTGAATTATATACATTTTGAATTATAATACTTTACAAATAAAGATAACTTACTCGTGATTATTTTTCTCCTTTTATTTAGAACCTTTGTGCAAATTATACATGTAACAAAATACAAAATATGAATGTATAAATATAAAAAGTTTTTTTGGTTGGTTTTCAATTGCAATGGCAGCCGTGATCTCCTTCCATCGTCGTGAATCTTTGTCATGTGGCGTGCCGCGGGCAAAAGCTTCTTGCACGGTCTGGGGTTTGCTTTGAGCACTCGACGACTGTACTTTTGTGGACTTCATCCGTAGACTCTAGAGTCGGCATACTTTACAAAGTACGTTTTTCTGGTCCGTGTCCGACTTTTCAAACCCAAACCACGTCCATGCGATAGAAGTAGCCCCTCTTTTAGGTACGAGCTCACTTTGTCTTGGCTGGTCGTCGGCGTCCTTCTCCTGTTCAGAATTGTTCACTCTCCTCCATGTTCGTTTGTGTTGCCTTCATGTGGCCGTGTGGAAGAATGTTAAGCGTCGTCCGAATGACGAAAGATATTACCGTAAAGAGTGTGATTTGCGACAAGACGATATAAACGATGGAGCATAATATGAAACGATAGACATTTTTATATCACCACACGATATATATCGTCACATCGCCCAGCCCTACCGCGGAGGGATGCTACGCGTTAGCCTATGGGTCACCGGGCCCCTACAGGGGTTCCCCGGCATCTTTGTGGGATTTTCCACCCAGCGGGTTGTCGATGCAAAACAGTTAGGGTTCGGGTGTGTGAAAGGGGGTAATGAATCTTAACCGTTGAAACAAAAACAACTGCATCAGTACTAATGATGCGGTTATTTTTGTTTCAACGGTTAAACAAGGATGAGCTCACGGTTCCGATACTGGGTTCTGCACTAGAACGCGCAGATAGAAGCTACGCGTTAGCCTTTGGGGTCATCTTTGTAGGATTTTCCACTCAGCGGGTTGTCAATACAAAACAGTTTGGTTAGGATGTTTAAACAAGGAACAAATTCCAACGCCAGATGTATATAACAGAGCAAAAGAAACAACCTTCCAAGCTGGGTGCAGCCCCACTATTACCTTATTCATTAGGCGTGCATTCTTCTTCTTCTCCCTTATACATCAGCTTTTTATTGTTGCCGTGCATTCTTCTTCTACTCGTATAACCGTCGTCTTCTTATTAGGGATCGACCGATTATCGGCCGGGCCGATTATCGGCGCCGATATTTGGCATTTTGACGCATATTGGCATCAGCCTTTTTTTTTGATCCGACGGCCGATAAGAGATCAATTTAAAACGGGGTTATTTTGGCTCTGATGCAGCCGCGCCTCTCTGTCTGCCGTCACTAAGCTGTCTCCAGCGTAGTGTCCCACTCACAGCACCATCTGATTGGTTACATGCTCTGGTTACACGAAGAGCCACGACGGGTAACAGCCAATCAGCAGTGAAAGCTGTGCATGCACAGTGCTCTCACACACACGGCGGAGAGGAAGAAAGGTTTTGTCTGGTTTCGAGGTAAGTTAAGGCAGCAGACTCTCGCGAAATTGTAAGAAACATCCCAGTCCTCCACAACTCACAACCACTAGTAACATTACTGTGAGCCCCTTAACGTTATCGAAACATAAGCGGCAGCTCTGCTCGCTCGCAGTCCGTTAATTAGGGATGCACCGAAATGAAAATTCTTGGCCGAAACCGAATACATTGAAACAGTTGGCCGAAAGCCGAAACCAAATACCGAATGTGGCTTTTGCTGTTTTTGATTAAATTTGCTTAATTTTTCACCATGGCAAAAATCAAACAATTACATGTCCTTCTATAAACTTTTTTTGTCTCGCTTTTCAATAAAAAAAATCAATTACAAAATGTAATACTGAACATTTTCTAACATTCCAGAAGACCTTATAGCAAGAATATAAGAAAAATGTGACTTTAAATAAATGGGTAAAAAACAAAATATTTAGTTGGGCGCACTTCACATAAATGCGTGTCACTTGGGAGACGAACCCCGCACGCAGAAATTTAAGGCTACCACTCTCTCACTGAGACACAATGCGCAACAAGCATGGAGGCATGCTGCTTAAGGTCCAACAAAGACGATCAAATAGCAAATACCCTCTGATGGGAACCTGTATCTCTCATCAAGAATATTCTCAGGGAAGGCCAAGGGATCGGTCCCGGATCCCTTATCGTCTCCCTGTACGATAAGGGATCCGAGAACACGGGAACACCCAGTAATGGTGACGCCATTGTCAGAGGAAGGGCTAAGAAGCTGCGCACGATGATCTAACCCAATAGTCTCCTTCTCTGGTACTCTAGACGCTCAGCACACGCTCGAGTAGCAAAGCACGATGAGGGGATGGCTAGAGGTGTGTGTGTGTGTGTGTGTGTGTGTGTGTGTGTGTGTGTGTGTGTGTGTGTGTGTGTGTGTGTGTGTGTGTGTGTGTGTGTGTGTGTGTGTGTGTGTGTGTGGGGAATAGCCTGTCAGAGAGAAAACTGTCTGGCAATAATGGCTGTTTAATTAGAGAACTATTTATTTATTTATTTTAATTTTCAGTTGTAAAAGATTAACATTTCAGTTCAGGAAAATTTGAGGGAGCCATTTATTTGTTTAAATTGTGTTATGTTGCAAATCTGATAAGCTGTTGTGTTTATTAAACATATGCTTAAAGGCATTTAAATGAGTTTAAGTGTGATTCAATATTTTGACACCAATATTTCCCCCTTTTCTGTAAAATAATATCGGCCCCAAATATCGATTATCTGCCCCCTTGACGACTAATAATCGGTATCGGCCCTGAAAAAGCCATATCGGTCTATCTCTACTTCTTATTGTCGGCGTGCATTCCCAGGACCCAAACATCTGATCCGTCCTTCTTGCCAATATGTCTTAAGCCGTAAGCGTTTCCCTCGATGTTGGTTGGTTTTGGACAGTGTTAGGCGCTCGATCCAACACTTTCTCGATTTTAAAATCCCTCACAGCCCAACGGGATGCAGTGAGGAAGTGACAGCGCTCGTTGAAATATGGTCTACGACTATGTAATGCAATTGCGTGGTCACAGAAACAGACGTTTTTCATTTGATCCTGTGACCAAGTGGGTTTATTGTTAATTAACAGAAACACCAAATGAAAACGAAAAATAACCAAGACCCCAAGTCATTGCTGTTGTTCCAGTCGTAGTGCCTGCAGCGCTGTGAGTGTTCCCTGATTTAGAGCCAAATGGACGAGCCACCTGCTCCACCACAAGGCAGTCGTTTGCCATGTTCAGTTTGCTATGCGAGGACTAGCAAGTCGTGTTGTGTTTAAGCCCCCTAACTGATCCATGGCCCCGGGCTGGAATCCTTTTGGACTGACGGCATTCCTTCTTGTTTTGTCTTTCAGATCCGGTGAGGGCACCGCAGCGACGGCTGTGGTCTCCGAACCCTGGCGATGTGCGACGACAAGAGGGGGAGAGTTGTACATGCTATTTTATTACCGTGTCCCCTGCGATACTTCCTAAAGGTCTTTGACGTTTTTTAAGTGTTTTTTTTTTTTATTTCAGTGTCGAGGTATCGAGAATCGTATCCATCCCCACCATCCCGCTAAATTGCCACCACTGGTGGATCTGGACTTTGTCGATATCCATAGTCCCCCCTCCCCCCCCCCACCCCCCCATGCGAAACCAAGGAAGAATATGTGTACATAGCCCATGCTGTTACTATCCAGTGTAATGACGAAATGTATCTGGCGTTCATTTATTGTTATGAATAAAACAAAGCTTTCCACCCGGTCCCTTCGATCCCTGCTTTACCTTCTCCTGCAGTGGGTCTCGATGGACAGCCCGAACGGTGTTCAGAGTGTTTAAACACGCACAGCAAGGAGGCAAGGAGCCCCGCCTCCCTGTAGCCTAAGGTCACCACTCCCCTCGCTGCCTCCTCCTCCTCCTCCAGTCTGTCTCTCTCGCTCTCACGCAAACCTCAGAGGCACCGGAATTCCTGCTGCTGCTGCTGCTTCTGCCGCTGCCCTCCCACCGCTCGCGCTCCTGCGCCGTCGCCCCGCAAGGGTCAAGTGGGACCGTCCCCAGACGTATGGCGAGAAGGAGAGTGACCGACTGCTTTGTTTTGTTGTTTTTCGTTTCGACGGGGTCCCGGTGATACAAACGTGTCTCGGGGTGTGTGCGTGTGACGGAGAGCGGCGCGCTAGGTGCCCCCCTCAGCATGTGGACTCTGGCGCTTGTTCTGATGGTGGGACCGCCACTCTGGGCGCCAGAGGTTCTGGCCGCCGCCGCCGCTGTTACCATGGCGACCCAGAACTGCAGCCTGTCATGTGTGCAACAGGTAAGGCGAATCGTTGTGCAACATATTGGTGTTCATCAAATGCAAGCGTCGGGTCTGTGAACTGGTTCTACGAAAAAATGTTAATGACTCCAGGTTGAGAGGTGCATGCATTCATTTCCATGGAGTATTTTCCGCGTTTGTTTTGGGTCTTTTTCTTTATTTGAATATTTTGATGGACGAGACGCGTGCTGCTGCTGAAGGATCGATCACCTGCTGTGTTTTCCTCCAAACACCTGGCATGGCTTTCAAACCGACGACACGCACGCACGCACAAATGCACGGACAGCCCATTGAGCCCGTTGAATTTACCGCTCAGACCATTGTCAAAGTGGCCTTCACGTGAGATATTGATCTGAACACATCTGTCAAATAGCTTTGTTATTGGTTTGGAAATTGAAGAAAATAACACATTTTTAGTTAAAATTATTTATTGTTCTTTAATGGATTGTAGACGCATGTACGAGTGTCAGAGAGCATCAGTGTGATATGCATTCCACAGCTGGTCAGGACTAACTAACCGCAGCGAGTCAATAGAGCAGAAAAGGTTAACCATATTTGTTTAAATAAGAATATAATAACTACGAAACATCAGAAATATTTGTGCATAATGAGTAGCAGAAATGAAACCATTTTCACAAGATTTAAATGGTAAACATGTTTATAATGTATTCATTTATCTAATTAGACTTTTAAATCGTCCCCTAATTTCGTTCTTATCACAACATACAATAATAGAATTGACCAGCCTCTGAAAGTCAGGTTTTAAAAATGAAATGGGAAGGTCTTCAAATTGCTCATGCTCTTTTCACGGTTGGTTCTTTGGCTGTAAACAGGAAACTGACTTGTTTCTTTCTGAGGTCACCAATGATGCACATCCACCAAACAATCATATTTGTTTTTTTTGTATTTGAAAAAACAAAGTCTGCAGAAGTTCTCAAAACATGAACAAAAAACATGAAATTATACAAATTCTAAAAGTTGGGTCTGTGCACTCTTTAGTTTGTGTTCATGCAAAAGGCATTCCATCGTGTGCCTAGAAAGACCTCTATTTCTATCCTTCACTGTAGGTGGTGATATGAACTCTGATTGCGCTTAATCCAATACAGCTTTCCACAACTTTTATTCGGCCCGTATTCTAAGTATTTGGTTTACCAATGAAGGATGAATTTATGAACTTTGATCAATTTCAGATGTGTGCGTGCGTGCGCCGACCATCACACACAGACACAGACACAGACACATCAATACACGACACATAGACAATCTCACACGACACGCGCGACGCACACACATACACACACACACACACACACACACACACACACACACACACACACACAGAGATAAGGCTCACAAAAACCGCGGGTGAATGGGCAGTTGCACCATGTAAACACCATGATTCTTACATCTCTCCCCGTTTGTCTCTCCCTCTATTTGTCCACCCCCCTCTTTTTCCCCTTTCTCTCTCTTCTTTTCTCCCCTCGCTCTCTCACTCCTCTTCTCTACCCCTTTTTCTTCTATTTGATCCTCCCCCCTCTCTTTCACTCTCTCTTTCCCCTCTCTCTCCCTCTCTCTCCCTCTCTCTCTCTCTCGTCCTCCTGCCTGGGGCGTCTCGGCCCTGTCTCCTCGGTCCCCTGTCATTTTCAAAACCTGTAAGATGAGTAGCTACCGGCGGCTACATTGATCATTGTGTGCTGCGTGCTCATCTGCCTGTTGTGGTTGTGGACTTGTCGTGGCTGTCTATTGGCGGAACCGGTGCGTGTGTGATTGTGTCCATGTGTTTGCGTGTGTGTTGGAGGTTGTGTCATAAAGAATGCCGTGGTTCTCCATTGCCTATAGGGAATGTGTGAGGCGGACCGTCCCGAGCCCACCGCACTGTTTGATGAACATTACTCGAAACAACGTATACATATACGCCATTGAATTTTTTTTTTTTTTTTATATATGTATATTGTATTACATCGAGCAGCTAGGTTAGAGAATAATAACAGGTAGAAAAGGCCTATTTTAGAGAAAGGCATTCCACAAGGTTGGAATGCAGTGTTCTATATAACGTTTTGTGTCCGCTGTGTCATTACTTTTTATTATTGTGAAAGGAACTCTGAAGTCATGAATCACCAGACATAAACAAAGCTTTTTTTCATGTTGCTTCGGAACACTGCAAAACTGAAATCTCACTGCAATCCCAAGTGGGTTTTCAAAGGCGGTCTAACTTTAATCCTACACCGCAATCAGGCTCACATTTATTCCTTGGCCTAAGCATGTGTTCACACAAAGGAAATCAAATCTGGTTTCGTTCTCGCCTTCCTCAAATAATAACAATGCCGCAATTAAAAGAACCGAATGCACAAGGGAAGCATAATGGGGGCTATCGAAGAGGATGCTGAGCGTTTGATGTTGAGTGTGCCCAGCTGTTTAATGAATGGCTGGAATCGAATTGTGATTTATGAAATGTTTTCGTTACAATATGTTTTTTTAACCACGTAGGGAGGAGACGGCTGCGAGTACTGCCGGATCACACAGGCAGATGTGGAGAAAACCCTGGGCGCCCAGCCCCGTGCTGTGCTTGGAAGTACGTGTGCTCAATCTCCCCCCTGCCGTTTGTGCGGGCCTCCCTGGGCGAGATGCCCCCACCCTCAACCGCTCCTTGATGTTTTAAATCAGGCCAATTGTAGTCGTACGACACCACTTTACACCGTCAAAGGGCATGACAGGCCCCGTTTTACGACCGTCTGACCCAGCCATTTTGCATTAACATCAAAACCTCAAAACGAGGCCGAGAGAAGTAGTACCGGAACTCACCATAAACTTCTCTGGAACACAAGAGAGAGGAAACACACACACACACACACACACACACACACACACACACACACACACACACACACACACACACACACACACACACACACACACACACACAAACACACAGGCACACAAGAGAGAGGAAACACACACACACACACACACACACGGTGAAGAATAGTTAGGACTATGTATTAATGTACGTCTGTGGAACAAGTCACTAGGGGAGGGGTGTGTGTGTGTGTGTGTGTGTGTGTGTGTGTGTGTGTGTGTGTGTGTGTGTGTGTGTGTGTGTGTGTGTGTGTGTGTGTGTGTGTGTGTGTGTGTGTGTGTGTGTGTGTGCGCGTGTGTTTGGAAAACGCTATCCATTTGCACTTATACATATATGCATTTCATAGTATGCCACAAGTCTATAACCCGGCATCCATAATGCTGTCAATCAAAAGCAGACCATAAAATGGGACATAAAAGGTGTTGAAGTTTTGACTCTCTCTTTACTCAAATAAGGAGGCAGAACGCTCCGCTCAGCTAGAACATTTAGCCGATGTTGACTTGGAGCCTCTGTGTTTGCTGTCTATAACGTGCTCTTTACGTTTGCCTACGTGGTCACTGGTAAGTTTCCAAAAAAACAAGATAAACCCGATATGATGGAGAGTAAAGTTTAGGTGTACACCCCAACAATAAACACATTCCATGTCATCTTGGCGCAGTATGCAGGCAAAGCTGCCAGCTGCAATTGGATTTGGATGGCTTCCTTGATGACAATGATGGATAAAAAAAAATAGGAAGATCAACAACAGATGTTACTATTTCTACAATTCTAAAGTGCAATGATTTGAATGATATTATCCACAAATACTTTAAGAGGCAGGTTGGGGTTAGACAGTGAATTCAGAGCCAGCTGGTTAAGGAGCAGGTTAGGACATCCTTCTCAAAGAACCCTACTGCTAATCTGTGAACACGGGGACTTGAACCCAGTACCTCTCCGCTAGGACCCTGGCCTCCTAACCACTGTACTGCGGATCCCCCTCCAGGTTGTATCCCCTGGCAGTGTGCTGAGCTGTTGGGGCAGGAGGAGTGCCAGCACTACGTCCATGGCCCCAAGGATGTGAGGGTGGAGCTGTTGTCCGACAGCTCTGAAACAGACAGCGTTGTGGTCTCCTGGAAGCCCAGCTACTACGGTGAGACTCGTAAAGCTCGCGCTCACCGGCACACAAAGACATTTCACTGGTTCAATTGTAAATCGATGAATGATTTGTAGGGGATCGGTTCGCAGAATACCCAGCTGGGATTCATAAACTATATCTTATCTAACGATGCAAAAATGTAGCATTAAGGCAAATTTACCCATGAAATTTGTCCAATCTTTAGTAACTCAAGCATTTTTCAATTAAGTGACTTTTCTGTTACTTCTTTTAATTTGTGTGTGTTTTCAGTTAGTTTAGTGCACGAGGAGAAACTAATAAAAAACCGTATGACGCAACGCTTTGAACGAACCTCAATGACACAGATCTCTTGCTGTTAAGAAGCTTATAGATGGGTATAAACGTTCTTAGTATTATGCCACACATGAACCTCCTAAGATGGCGCAATTTGATTGGTTCCCTATCTCGGGATATTGGGGCAATATCCCATGATTGTGATCTCAAACTCTGGATGTTGCGTGACGGTCGTCTCGTCACGTTAATAAAAACAAATAAACAGCTAACAAAAACAAATATAAATCCCTGCCAAAAATACACTTAGTCATCAACTTCGCCTTCCGCGAATGATTGTTAACTGTGTTCCCATTCGATTGAAAGTGAAACTATGTGTGTGTGTGTGTGTGTGTGTGTGTGTGTGTGTGTGTGTGTGTGTGTGTGTGTGTGTGTGTGTGTGTGTGTGTGTGTGTTTGGTGTTTGTGTATGTTCATAGGGATTGCATTCTTGCGAGGCTTTGAGGTGTCGCTACAGGGTCTGGGTGGGGCCCAGACTGCCTGTCAGCTCTTCCTCTTCAGACGCAACCTCTCTCTCACGGCCTCCCATGCCCAACTGGTAGGATACATCTCTCTCTCTCTCTCTCTCTCTCTCTCTCTCTCTCTCTCTCTCTCTCTCTCTCTCTCTCTCTCTCTCTCTCTCTTCTCTCTCTCTCTCTCTCTCTCTCTCTCTCTCTCTCTCTCTCTCTCTCTCTCTCTCTCTCTCTCTCTCTCTCTCTCTCTCTCTCTCTCTCTCTCTCTCTCTCTCTCTAGCAATTTTCAAATCTCTCCAAATCTCCCAATTTCTACCTCTCACTCCTTAATACATCTTCTCTTTCCCTTCATTTGTATCGCTCTTATATCTCTCTTCCCCTTATCTCCATCTCTATCGTTCCTCAATTCATATTTCTTCTCTAAAATATTTTCCCTTGACCCTCTTTCAAGTCAAAACCAACATATTGAATCATCTTTGGATGATCCTTTGTTAGATCAATGGTTTACATTTGCACTTACGGTACTTGGAATGAGGCATGTTTGCCAAACTGGAATCAGTGGAGGCTTCAATAAGGGTTAGACATTACATGTACTGCAGGCTATACAACATGCCTCTCCAGGTAGTATGAATTACAGGGAACATTAATGATTTGGAATGACATGTAATGCATGATAATTAAGGGGTTCGCTTGTTTTGCTCTCGGCCAAGGGCTTGCATGTTAGCAGACGATCTTCGATTACCCATTCGCGAAATGACTCATCCCCAACATGCTGTGTGTCAAGTCTGTCATTCTAAGTTCATTTTGAGGCACTTTGGAACAAAGCCTTTAGCTTGAATCGCTAAATGGTAAAAGATAAATGTTACACACCGAGGCCTAAGTCCATTTTGAGGCACTGTGGAACAAAGGCTTTAGCTAGAATCGCTAAATAGTAAAAGATAAATGTTACACACCGAGGCCTGTATTACAATGACGTTGATGTATAAAAATAATTAAAATAAATAAAAAAGGTGTGAAGAAATTATATTTATTAACACCTTTGGACAAATGTAGCTAAAGGCTAAAGGCTACGCATTATAAACACAGATCAGGCTGTTTCAAAAAAGTGTTTTGTGGTGTATCGGGTTACTGACCTGGTTTGGACAAAAGTATCTAAAAGCTGAATGGCTACGCAGTAAAAACACAGATCCTGGCGTTTCAAAAAAGTGTTTTGTAGTGTGTCGGGTTACTGACCTGGTTTTGAACTTCAGGAATACACCTCGGACCCTTTCCCCGGGCTGGCCCTGGGGACCCAGTACGCTGTTACCGTCATGGCGATCCCTGTCCCAGAGGAATGGGACAAGTTCTACCACACCAAGATCTTCTCCACTAACAGTAAGAGGACACAGCTCTGATCCCACACAAGGCCTACTGTACAACACATGTTATATGTACTGACATAAGATACCTACAACATGTATTAAAGTTGAATTTCCATCGCTACTGATATGACATGTGTTATCAACAATGTTTGTGTATTTTACCAAATGTGTTTTATGTAGTTTACCAAACATGGAACACGCATACGATTCAAAACAATGTTGTTTCATGTATTTATAGCGTGCGCTAAGAAGCATGGCATGGACCGCTGCAAAAAAGGTAAACTAGGAATCTATTATTATAATAAAAAAATAATGGAGTTTAAATGAAAAGCAAGCAGTGAAGGCTGCTGACTTTAAATAAAATGTATGCCTCAAAACATGAACTATTGTGTTTTTAATGGTTCATTGGGGTCTGTGGAACTTGTAGACTGGTACCCTAAACAGATCGCGCTGAAGCAACAGAGGGCACAGAGGTCACCGTGACCTTCAACCTGGCCCCGCCCACCCTGGGCGTCAGGAAATACTTCTCCTGGTGCTACGGGCCCACAGGAAAGACTTACATGAACATCACACCTGTAAGTCCAACCCATCACCACAGACTAGTCGTTTGTACAAAGAAAGATAAAAGTTGCGTCCAGTCAAAACAAGTCTGCTAGCGATCACTGGTGTGTTCAGATACAAGCAGTAAATGCTAAAGACAATTCTGATTATTTTTCGCATAATCCACCTAAATCCTAACTTTGCGTTTCATCTTCCTCCTTCCGTAGGATTTCTCTAAAAACCAAACTCACTGCAGTTTCCTCCTAGAGGGCCTGATGGAAGGAACTAACTACACCTGTGAGGTATAACCTGGCATTGTGATCAAACAAAACGGATAACTAAGTTCACTTTTGACTGTATTTTTGTATCTTAATATACTGTATATTTCTAATGTTTACAATATTTACGATAGCATACAAACCTTTGTACTGTGTGTGCGTGTGTGTGTGTGTGCGTGTGAGTGAGTATATGTGTCTGTTTGCTTTGTGTGTGTGTATGTGTGTGTGTGTGCGTGCGCGTGTGTGTGTGTGTCTGTGGGTGTAGGTGTCTGTGCATGCATGAAGTGTGGTACTGTAAGCCCTGGGACTGTCATTGTGACCAAAGTGTTCTGTAAATTAAGTTAACCCTGAATGCTCCTCATTGTCGTCCTCACAGATTGCGGCAGATGAGGTGGATGCGGTGAGGGCCTCCTTTGACTTCCAGGTGGAGCAGGGGAAGCGAGGTAACGTCCCGTTCAACCTCATGTAGATCATCCGGAGAGAGAGAGAGAGAACGTGAGAACGGCTGTGGAGGGAGATAGAGCAGAACCAGCAGACCAAGGCTTTGAATTTGGAACGATTTTTTGACAACCCAGACAATTACCCTCCCTTCCTCGTCCACGCAATTATGAACGGTTGCATTCCGCACCTGTGACCGACGATGAGAGATCACCTGATGGGTCACAAAGGAGCCGGGAGCAGTCTCACAACAACGTGGGGTCAAACACGTTGCATGAGTGCAATCAACCGAAGCTGACATTTCAAAGAGCCTTTTACACACGAAAAGCTGAAAATTGTGATAATTTCTAATGGATCACATCCAATATAGCTCATAAATCATACCTACAGCTACCTGAGGCACTTTCACATGTGTTCAAACATGGATGTTTTTATTATATACTGACGTACATTTCTTGAGTGCACAGCAGACGCCAGGGGGGTTCTTCTGTTTGTTTTCTGTTTGTCCCCTGTTTGACAACCCGCTATGTTAACAACCGGCATGTCTTCTATGCAGACGCAGCAGCAGGTGGGGCCGGCCCACGCCCCCTGGCTCTGATCCTGCCGCTGGCCCTGTCTCTGGGGGTCCTGGCTGCCATCCTGCTGCTCTTCCTCTGCCGGAGGCCCACCCTGAGGAAGAAGAAGGCTGGTCTGAAGCCAGGTACCAGAACACATATCGCCAGACCAAGCTCAGTCGTAGACACGTGCACGTTGGTCTGGGGAAGCTGCTGTCATTTTCTTCACCACAGCGGGATCAACGGGGGCCTAGTTCAACTGACTCTGTACGCCAGTGGCTGCCTTGCCGTCGCTTCCCTGTCGTCATTGCGTTAAACCAGCCAATAGCGCGCCAGGGGAAAAAGCCAGCTTGGTGATTGGCTCCCGCAAAAACATATCGAAACTAGAAAGAAGTGTGTTGCTGTTTTCCAGACCCTTCTGCCGGGCGAAGTCAAATCGCCGGCAGAATAGGCGGGGCTACCCAGGCTAATATAGACCTGCACTTTATGCTACTTTGCAATATCTGGTTGGATGAGAAAAGGTAGAGTCGGATGGAATTGATGGATCCTGGGTGAAACTATTGGGCCAGGGATCGGTCCACAAAATGTCAACAACATTAGCATAATAAAAAATGAAGCGTGCTAAATTTAAATTGCATAGGGGCGGGGTAAATGCTAACGCCAGTGCCGAATTAGAATGACATTCAAAGTAAGGATACATTTAGTAAAAAAGTAAACTAATATAGACAAATAAAATTGCACAATAATGTTGTCGGTGATATTGAAAGTGAGGATGCTTACTGCATTCGGTTGGGTTTTTTACTGGTATGAAAACAATAAAGTTAAATTGAATCAGGTTGAAAAATAAAGGCACATCTGTCACTGCGTCAGGAATAGGGGGGACACTGCTGGCTAGACCTGTCGCAAAATGTAAAGTATAGATATCTGTATGGATATCTAACAACGTAACATTAGAAAACAGAAGGAAACGTTTATTGTCCTCTTAAATGTCATTTTTTTCTATTTTTCAATATTTTCCATCAATATTTGGAATATTTTCCTTTTTGTCCTCAGGCTAGTCTCTCAATCCTCCTCGAAACACGCCTGACTAATTAATGGCTTTTTAAGATACTTCTGCTACTTCCTTATGAGTCATGAATGTTTTGGACGGTTAAACTTTTTTTGTCATTTGGCCTTCAACGCTAACTACTAAAAGCTGCCTTGATGAATGCGGGTCTGTGGTCTGTGATTGACACACTGTGAACAGAACAACAAGGGGCGGAACTAAACTGCAAATAACACGTTTTTTCTGGTCTCGGAGCAGATGTTATTGTGGAACGACATCAAGACAAGACCACACAGGAGGAAGTCACCTTGCTGCCAGGGGGAGGTGTAACTCCACCCCGGCTTCTGATTTGCTACTGTGGCAAGGATGGCCCCGCCCACGTCAGAGCTGTCATGCAGCTTGGGGCTTTCGTACAGCAACACATGGCCACTAAGGTAGACAAGTTACTACCTCTCCAGGCAAACCGTTTGTGTGATACGATGGCCAACCATAACAAAATGTTAAGAAGAAAACATGAAACGGAGATTCACCCTCTTTTTTCCTTACCTTCTCGCTGTCTGTCTCTCTGTCTCTCTCTCTGTCTCTCAATGTTTCGCTCTCACTGTCACTCCATCCGTGTCTGTCTGGTCCTCTGTGTCTGTTTCTCTCTCTCTCTCTCTCTCTCTCTCTCTCTCTCTCTCTCTCTCTCTCTCTCTCTCTCTCTCTCTCTCTCTCTCTCTCTCTCTCTCTCTCTCTCTCTCTCTCTCTCTCTCTCTCTCTCTCTCTCTCTCTCTCTCTCTCTCTCTCTCTCTGTGGGCCTCTCTTCTCTCTGTCTCCCTCCCTCTCTCTCTGCCAGGTGTGTCTGGACCTCTGGGACTCGCTCAGCCTGGCAGAGGAAGGCTCCATCGGCTGGCTGTGCAGGCAGCTCCAGGAGAGCGACTTCGTCATGGTGCTCTGCTCCAGGGGCCTCCACCACCGGCCCCTGGCTCCCAGCTGCAGCAACAACGGGAACGACAACAGAGAAGACGAGGAGGAGGAGGGGGGCGGGGAGGAGGAGCGGGGGCTGATCTGCCTGGCGGCCGTGGCCCTCATCGGAGAGGAGGTGGGCCGGGCCCGGGCCTGCGGCAGAGACCTGTCCAAGTTCATGGCGGCCATCTTCCCTCACTCGGAGGAGACGGACATCCCCCTGGAGCTCGGCCTGGTGGCCCGCTACCGACTGCCGGGCGACCTGCCCCTGCTCTTCTCCCATCTGCACGGGGTCGCCCTGCACGCGCCCGGCCGCTACCTGGAGGTGGAGCACCTGTCCCGGGATGGGCTGGCCCGGGTCCCTTCCGGGGCCGCCCTGCTGCGAGCCATCGCGGAGGCCGGGCTGGCGGGAGAGGCGACGGCGGCGAGAGCGGCGGCGAGGGCGGCGGCGGCGGCGGCGGGCGGCGGGGGCAGGGGGAGGAGACGGTGGAGGAGGAGGAGGAGGAGGAGAAGGAGACGGCAGAGGAGCAGGAGCAGGAGCAGGAGCAGGAGCAGAAGGGACAAAGGGGATGGGAAGAGCGGGCCGCCGTAGCGGTGTGAGAAGCCCCAGAGCCGATGCTCTCGGCACCGGGACGTCCACCTAGTGGCTGGGAGGGCACCATGACAAAGGTTTATTGAAGCTGGAAGTTTATTAAAGGGGACATGTTACACCGCCAGGCGTGAGTGTGATTAGCCTTACAAGCGTTTCGAAAATCTGCCCAATATGACATCACCAGTGGGCGTGTCCACCTAGATTGTAAGGCGAATCACACTCACACCTGGTAGTATAATATGTCCCATTTAAAAATAAAGAAATGAAGGATGGCTGGGACATCTTAAGTATACAGTATACCTGCTGAAGTTCTCTTGTGCAAAACAGTGCAACCTCCTTTACCCCCCCCCCCCTGAGTTATTCCTGTTGTTAAAATAGAATGAGTATTTTGTGCTATGCTTGGAATGTACAACGTTTTATAACCTCTGCATAAGCTCTCTTGTGTACTCAAGGCATTTTAACAATAATATACAAACCACAGTCGTATTGCTGTGTATTTAAATTAAAAGTTCTCTGTGCATGCGCCGGTCATATAGGCTAACCAAGTAAGAATGAGGATACAATTTAGTATTTACGTTGTGAGAAGTTGTGTGCAAGCGAATGTAAACTATAACTGTTATGAATTGTTATGATTTGAAATGGTGATCTTGAGGTAAGCCAGTTATGATAAATCGGCTTTTTGAATGTAAACGCGCACATCTTACCCCCTGTAAAAACTGACTGATACAATCTGATCCAGTCGGTCTTAACCATGTACAATTGTAGTAGTTTGAGCTATTTAAACATATATATTTTTGTAATATTCATTTCATGTCCATATATGTACAATAATACAAATAAAATGAATAAGCAAGACTTTGTTTTTATTTTCTATTCCTGCTGTTGCGCATCTTGGCACGGAGCGGCTGAACGCTTTCCCATTGCGGTTCCGAGCGCTGGTTGCAAAGCTGTGTTGCCATGTTGGATATATATTTTTTCTATTACAACTCCTACAAACTTGAGAAACAACCCATTTAAGTGAACAGGCTTATTGCATACCTAGATACAGCATAAGTAATATAATGTAGTTAACATTTTATATGTTATGTAAAAAGTAAAACACGTTATGTGCTAGCTCTTCAGAAATATTTTTCTGTGAATACGTGACATTCCAGCGAAGATCTGGCAACCCTGACTGTAGTCGCCTTCGTCGCTTCCTTGCTCAGCTTTCTCTTGACGGGCAACGTGGAAAGATGGTGCTTGATTTGGACCAGTTCAGGACCGATAAAGGGGGTGACCCCGAACTCATCAGAGAGACACAGAGGAAGAGGTTTAAAGATGTGACCCTTGTAGATAAACTCATCGCTGCAGATACAGAATGGAGAAAATGTAAGTGGCAAATTATCCTGGACTTCCTACTGGAGTTGCTATCGTTAACGCTAATAGCTATTGTTAGCCGTCCATTGAATCAGAAAAAACACAACGATTTGGCTGTAAATTCCCATAATTCTTTGTCTTCATGCAGTCATTTACACCCGCTGAACTCGCACACAGATTGGCATGTTTTACAGTCCCGTTGGATCATTTTGACAGGTCTAAATAGTAGCCCTTAGCTTTAGCACCGACCGGTACGTCATCCTATTCGCACCGGGTATCTGATGCAATCCCCAGCAGCCCCAGCACAGCGCACACGCACTCTCACCCAGCCCTGCACTTCATCGACCATAGCCTTTTCGTTTCTCTACAAGTCCAGATGGGGTTATAAAGAGGGTTTTCAAAAAAAAAAAAATGAAAGATGCTGTTTATTATAGGAGAAATAAAGTTGTTTCATTTAATAATGCCACCTTGATATCTATGCCCAGTGCAACATGGGCGCGTCTATTTACAACTTTACAATCGCATCTACAATATCAAATGCAGCACTGCAGTGATTTGATGTTGGTTCCCTGCAGGCCGCTTTACGGCAGACAACCTCAACAAGATGAAGAATCTCTGCAGCAAAAGCATCGGCGAGAAGATGAAGGTACGGTCTTAAAGGTGTCAACTGTCAACCCCGCCCAACACCAAAATCAAACCGCCAGTGTTTCTGTATAAACCTTTTACCTGTAAACAGGGGATTGATATTTTCACAGTGTATGTGAATATACAGTCAATTATATTTGTATAGCCCTTTGATACACAGCAGTCTCAAAAGGCCTCACAGGCCCACAGCCCCTAAGACTAAGGCCGTGAAATTTTTTTTTTTTTTATGGTTTTATTCATTTCAAACAGTTTTAGTCTCATAAGGATTCCCATATTCGCATATCATACCCTAAGCCACTCTTTAGCGCAAATAAAACCCCTCCAAACCCAGAGAGCAGAAATCTGGAAAAGGAACACGGAAGAGGGATCCTGGAGTCCAGGAACAAACCATTCCTTCGAAGGGGGCGGTGTGATATTTGTATAATTTCAAACAGTGATTTATTTTGTCTCTTAAATTCTCTTGCAGAAAAAGGAACCGGTCGGGGAGGACGACTCTGTACCGGAAGTCGCCCAGAACGTTGAGGCTCTGACAGCTGAAACTTTATCGGTATGACCGCACGACACACACACACGCATTGTACAACATGCGCACACATGTTTGGTCGTACTGACTGTTAGTCTGCTGAACAGCCCTCAGCGACGGCAGGAGGACTCCTATTGTTCTCCATTATTAGCTCTTAAATGACTTTACGTATCTGTAGTGTTCGCAGTGACTTCTGAATAATGGCGTCTGCTAATAAATAGTACTGCGACAAGGCAGTGGATGGACAAAATAAACAAAACCGTCATTCAATTCCATTTTATTTGTATAGCCCTTAATCACCATTACAGTCTCAAAGGGCTGAACAGGCAAAAATTATAGAAGACACCCCCCCTTAACCCAAGCCCTCACAAGGGCAAAGAAAAACTCCCTTAAATCAGTAAGGCAGAAATCTTGAGAAGAAACACATAGTCATCAATTGTAATTGTTTTTTGTTACTGCTACTACGAGAAGTGTATGTACGTATGTATTTATGTATGACGCACCGGACAACACAAAGGCTATTCTCCGTGTTTACAAAGGCAGGTATCACGTTTAAAGGACCTCTACCTCCAGGGAAACCAAGACCGTATCCAGGACGTTGTAGGATTCAAGAGCACTTTATCGTACAAGTCTTTGATAGTGATTTGCTTTGCTACTTGCACTGAAAACAACTTTGGATAGATATAGTAATAGACCGTAGTCTATCCATGCATCGAATGCAGGTGAAGCGCTTTGAGGGGTACTGGTGCCTTCTGTATCTTGCCATACTGCTCGTGCTTGCAAGAATAGTCCCAGTTGGAATTGAACCTGCAGTCCTGGCAGTTTTGACACAGCGCTGTACCAGTTAGACTCCGCTACGGTCGGCAATTTGGAGACACCAGCTAGTTTTTATTTTTGTAATTTTTTCAGAGCACTTGATTTATAGATTCCTGTTAGGATGTTAATATAATTGTAAGTATTCTTAAATAAATAGTGTATAAGTGCTTTGGCAGACATTGAATAGTGCACACAACATGTGTTGGGAGAGGGAGAGGGAGGGAGAGAGAGGGAAGGAGAGAGAGAGGGAGGGAGAGAGAGAGGGAGAGAGAGAGAGAGAGAGAGAGAGAGAGAGAGGAGAGAGAGAGAGAGAGAGAGAGAGAGAGAGAGAGAGAGAGAGAGAGAGAGAGAGAGAGAGAGAGAGAGAGAGAGACTCAGTGTGTGTGTCATAACCTGACGTGGTTCTGTAGTCCTGACCCGTGTGTGTGCACAGGCGCTGACGGTGACCCAGATCAAGGCGGTGCGGGTGCTGGTGGAGGAGGCGGTGCAGCGGGCCGACGTCGACCGGCTGAAGTTGGAGGCGGAGCGTTTCGACTACCTCCGCGAGATCGGCAACCTGCTCCACCCGTCCGTCCCCATCAGCAACGACGAGGTGAGCCCCCTAGAACACCCAACACCACCAACACCGCCCCCGCTTATAGCGCAGGTCGCTTAGTAAGCGCCCTATCCATCGGGGTTATCCCTGCTGGTCTTTGACTGCTTTTGTTTTATTTATTTGCCGTGATTCTGCGGTTTATAGTCTCAATGAATTACCAGGAGAAGTTATTCCCTTTAAATAGGAGATTGAAAACGCCGTAGGGAAAGGATATCTAGTTTAAGTCTGATTAAATAGGTGTGTGTGTGTGTGTGTGTGTGTGTGTGTGTGTGTGTGTGTGTGTGTGTGTGTGTGTGTGTGTGTGTGTGTGTGTGTGTGTGTGTGTGTGTGTGTGTGTGTGTGTGTGTGTGTGTGTGTGTGTGTGTGTGCGCGCGTAGGATGCAGACAACAAGGTGGAGCGGACCTGGGGCGACTGCAGCGTGCAGAAGAAGTACTCCCACGTGGACCTGGTGGTCATGATCGACGGCTTCGACGGGGAGAAGGGCGCCATCGTGGCCGGGAGCCGGGGATACTTCCTGAAGGTACGGTGTGCCACGGCGGCAGGGTGTGACCTGGGTCAAGGTGTGACCTGTGTCAAAGTGTGACCTGTGTCATGGTGTGACCTGGGTCAAGGGTGTGACCTGTGTCACATGGTGTGACCTGTGTCACATGGTGTGACCTGTGCAAAGTGTGACCTGTGTGACCTGTGTCAAGGTGTGACCTGTGTCATGGTGTGACCTGTGTCAAATGAGCACAGAGCATGTATGCGCTTGATTTGACTGAACGTTTGTTCCAATAGAGAAAGTGTACGTACTTGCCCCTCTCAAAGTGCCGTGTACAATGGAATGCTCATCAATTATCAGTTTGTGTATGGACTGTGCGATGTACAAGTCCATACTTTTACTTGTTTACATAGCAACCTATGTAGTTTACATAGCAACCTTTGTCGATAAAGGCTAAATCCTCTTCTTATTGAAGCTGTGATGTACAGGTTAAGACTTATGTATGAGTGTTGAATTTCTAATTGAGACTGATTTCGGTGAATAACAGACATGAATACGACTTGACATCCATTTTTACACCTTAATTGCCTGGGGGTGTTCCTCCCTTATTATTAATGAGAAATTTACCGCTGTCTTTGGCCCTTTTGTTGATTTTTTTTTTTTGGCACCCCCACTTGTAGAAATGCCTGTGTACCACATCCTGGTATTTCATTGGATGGTATTTTGAAATTGTGTGTGTGCGCCTGCCTTGCCTTCAGGGTCCACTGGTGTTCCTAGAACATCAAAAACATTCATACACGTACTTAATAGCCATGAATTAATTAACCACATTTAAAAACAACAACAACCATTGTTGACCGAAGTACTTAAAACACTACAACTTGAAACGATCATTCAAACAACAGTTTACAGCCCGGTGGGAGACAGCCCGACGACATATACAGAAAACAGTAAATAAAATAAATGGGCTTTTGAGATGTACGGTTGATTGACCTTCTGGTTGTAGTTGTAGTGTCTTAGGGAACGACCCCTGCTATAAAGTAACGTGTGTGTGTGTGTGTGTGTGTGTGTGTGTGTGTGTGTGTGTGTGTGTGTGTGTGTGTGTGTGTGTGTGTGTGTGTGTGTGTGTGTGTGTGTGTGTGTGTGTGTGTGTGTGTGTGTGTGTGTGTCTTCAGGGTCCCCTGGTGTTCCTTGAGCAGGCTCTCATCAACTATGCCCTGAGGATCCTCCACGCCAAGCAGTACACGCCGCTGTACACGCCCTTCTTCATGAGGAAGGAGGTGATGCAGGAGGTGGCCCAGCTGAGCCAGTTTGACGACGAGCTCTACAAGGTGTGTGGGCGGGGGGTCCCCGATGCTTCCCCCTCCCTCCTTATCCCACACAGAGGGGCCCCTTGAGGTCAGAGGGTCGCCATTTTGATGTGGACGGATATTTGGAGCAGGTTTGGGTAGGGCTGCTCGATCTAAGGGAAAAAAAATCATAATCACGATTATTTTGGTCAATATTGAAATTACGATTATTATTATATTGTTATATATTATTATCATTTAACAATTGTTTTTTAGTTTGAAAACATGATGCATTCATTCAGCATTTCTCTCCAAAAAAAACCCCTTTGTAACTGAGAAAAGTAACTAAGTAACTTGTAACTGAGAATTTCCCCCCAAAAATACTCAAAATAAATAAATAATAATTGTTGGTTGATTTAAAGAACTACAACCTGTGTGGTCATGATTGTAGTAAGGCAATTTGACGACGCGATCCCTTTGTGTCCCAGGCCTTAATAAGTAATTGAACGGAGGTGCGATGGGCACACAGGAGACGCCGACAGCAATTGTGTATCAACCGCTCGCTACCACGGCGCATCTACACGCAAGTTTTGAAAAGATAAGAAAGTTTTGAAGAGAATTAGCGACGCCGCTTTTGATTTATTTATACCGGTAATCGGTTTTGAAGCAGTAAGCGATGCCGGTGTTTGTTTTGAATTGAACGAATAGTATTAGATGCATGCATCGTCTTTAAGTTGGTTCGTTTGTTACTTTGACTGGCACACGCCCGCAACACACACACACACACACACACACACACACACACACACACACACACACACACACACACACACACACACACACACACACACACACACACACACACACACACACACACACACACACGTCCATTCATTCATTCATTCACGCATGCACCCACAACCCACAAAAAATTTGCATGTTCAAAAGCCGTGATAATAATAATCAAAATCACAATCAAAATTGGATGAATTGCACAGCCTTAGGTTTGGGTGGTGCTGGCGCGACGGTTGCCTTGTTAATAAGGGGCAGGATGGTCTCTAGCGGTTGGGGTTTCTGACTCCCAGCCGATGGGTTGTTGGTTTGAACCGCGATGTCCGCAGTCTACCAGCAGTCAGGAGCAAGCTGCCCTCACCCACCTACCTTCTCATTGGGGAAAATCAAAGAATTAAAGTCTGTGAAGTCTCACAGGTGGACACGCCCACCTGTGATGTCATAAGGGGCAGATTTCCAAAACTGCTTGCACCGGCTAATCACACCACACCTGGTGGCATGCCATGGGACCTTTTTAAAATGTCAAAGCACATTTTATTTAGATAAAAAAAATTATATTTGTTGTGACGTATTTTTGTATGACCTAAAATGTGTACAGACAAAAACAATATCAAAGCACATTTTATTTAGGAGCAATGAAAGAGCAAACCTTCCCCAGCCCGCACCATGTTTATCATGATATTGTTACATTGATCCCATCTCCCCCCCCCCCCCCCCGTCTCCCCCGTCTCCCCTCCCCCCAGGTGATCGGCAAGGGCAGTGAGAAGTCGGACGACAACTCGGTGGACGAGAAGTACCTGATCGCCACGTCGGAGCAGCCCATCGCTGCCTTCCTGCGCGACGAGTGGCTGAAGCCCGAGGACCTGCCGCTGCGCTACGCCGGCCTCTCCACCTGCTTCCGGCAGGAAGTGGGCTCCCACGGCCGGGACACGCGCGGCATCTTCCGCGTGCACCAGTTCGAGAAGGTCAGGGTTCCACTCGTGGGTCAATGCAGCCTGTTTTGTTCTTCTATGGTGGGGGCGCTCAGTGTCGCAGTCGAGGGGGGGCGGCGGCAGTGGCTCAGGAGGGAGAGTAGGTTGACTGGTGGTGACCCGGAGGTTGCTGGTTCGATTCCCCGGCTCCTCGAACCTCGAGTGTCGCTGTGTCCCAGAGCAAGGAGGTTAGGGAGGAGCAAGGAGGAGACCGAACGTAGCTATACAAAGGAATCATGACGGTAACCCACCTTTTCCTTTTGTATTCGACATTCATTTGACGGTTTATAAAGTTGGACGGTTGCGGATCTCTCCAGATTCACCGTGGGTGTCTACATGCCTCACCATGCCACGCACTACGTGTTCATAGTACGATCGTATCCGTTCCTCCAAACCCGTCGCGACACTTAACCCCCAGACCAACTGAACAACGGTCGACTGGAGATCAACAGCTTGGATTGAACCCAACAAGCTGTTTCCAACGGAGGACCAAACCCCGCCTAACTTAATTTAGTGCACGTTCCTGAGTGAAGCCCGTCTGTTGTTGGTTCCTCGATGACTCACCAAGTGACACCGCCCCCCCCGCCCCGCGCCCTGTTGATTTGTGTTCAGATTGAGCAGTTCATCTACGCCTCCCCGCACGACGGCAAGTCCTGGGAGACGTTTGACGAGATGATCGGCACAGCGGAGGAGTTCTACCAGTCGCTGGGGATTCCTTACCGCATTGTCAACATCGTTTCTGGTAGGACACACGGGCTAATGACTTGCACGCACGCACGCTCAGACACGTGTAATAACCCCAAACAAAAGACCACACCTTGTTCCAGGCGTCCAAAACTGCAATCATCAGACAAGTCAGGTATTTATTACTAAACATTTAAAAAAAAAAACAACAACCAGGATTAACTGATGTACTTGAAATGCTACAACTTGAAACACAAATTAAGACAACGATTCACAGCCCTAAATGTGGTGGGGGACAGAAAACACAGAAAACGTGATAAAATAAATGAGCTTTTTAGATGAATGGTTGACCTTCTGGTTGTAGGGTCTTAGGGAACGACCACTGCTATGAAGTAACGTGTGTGTGCGTGTGTGCGTGTGTGTGTGCGTGTGCGTGTGCGTGTGCGTGTGCGTGTGTGCTCGTTCGTTCCAGGTGCCTTGAACCACGCAGCCAGTAAGAAGCTGGACCTGGAGGCCTGGTTTCCAGGCTCCACAGCCTTCAGGGAGCTGGTGTCCTGCTCCAACTGCCTGGACTACCAGGCCCGCCGCCTCCGCATCCGCTTCGGGCAGACCAAGAAGATGATGGACAAGGTGGGCGAACCGCCGACCGCTGACCCGCCCGGGGTCTACAGGGCCCTGCATGCTCCTCCCTGATTGGTCCTCACACTTGAGGCACACGCAATGCGTCAATGTTGGAAACGGCCTTTCCGATGTTACCGCGCAAGGTGTCATGACACCAAATGTACACTTGATGGGGACGTATCTAACCACCAACAACCAATATTTTTCCAACAGAAAGTGGTGAAAACTGTCCCTATCTCTCGTTGAGGGAATGCCACAATTAAGGAGATGTTCTTTTTCAAATATGCTTGCACTTGTGTAGATATTTCCTTCATAAGAATGAATGGGAACCCTAAGTGTGTGTGTGTGTGTGTGTTGACGTCCGCAGGCCGAGTACGTGCACATGCTCAACGCCACCATGTGCGCCACCACCCGCGTGATGTGCGCCATCCTGGAGAACTACCAGACGGAGGAGGGCATCGTCATCCCAGAGCCGCTCCGTGCCTTCATGCCTCCTGGTGAGTCGCATGTTGTCGGCCCTCCCCCCACCCCCACACACACACACACACACACGCTGTGACCTTCTGGGAGCCGATGAAGTAGCATCTGATCCTCTACTGATCCCCATCCATCTACTGCAGGCGGGAATAGGTTGTTGTCCGCGGGTGGACTAATACGCGCACCGTGGAGATCTGACCACCAGGGGGTTAGACTGTGAAGTCAGGGGCAGGTTATTAAAGAGGAGAACTAAACATTACTCTTCACCGAGCCCTTCGACCCCCTAACCCCCCCCCCCCCTCCTTAGGTACGATGAAAGGCACCATATAAATTCAAGTTGTTGTTATTATTATTATTATTATTATTATTATTATTAATAACCCAGAACTTTAAACACTGGGATTCAAACTGGGATTTGAAACAGTTAGGGTTAGTGTTAATCTGTAGGCCTTTTTCAGATGGAGTTTAGATTGGTTATCCTGATCCAGACCCATAGTCTTCCTACCTTTGCGTTGAAACGCGTGAGCAGACAACCCACCAGAAACGTGGGTCTGTCGTGGTACTGTATTATCACACACCCTGTCCCTGTGTGACCTGCAGACATGGCCGAGATGATCCGCTTCGTGAAGCCGGCCCCCATCGACCAGGAGACCACCAAGAAGGCCAAGAAGCAGGAGGGGGGCAAGAAGAAGAAGCAGGATCCCCAGGACCTGCCCGCCGGCGTGGAGAACATGTCCGTCAATGACTCATAGGACCCGCCTTTCACCACCAACCCTCCTCCTCCTCCTCTTCATCATCCTCTCGCTGGAGGAGGACAGAGTAGAACACACACACACACACACACACACACACACACACACACACACACACACACACACACACACACACACACACACACACACACACACACACACTTGCCCGACGTCGGCCATGCTTCTGAGGAGACCACTGTGAACTCCTCCATGAGTTCATTGGTGCCGTCAGGGGATGCAGAGAGAGGGCTCTACTCTGTCCTACTCCGACGATACTTTGCTCGCTCATCTCAAGACGCCATCTCCCCCCCCCCCTCCCCCGGCTGCCCGATCCACACTCAAAAACAAGAAGGGAAACAGGGAACCTCAGCCCCGTCGACTCTCTCTCTAGCTGTGTACAGTGTAAAATGGTACAGAGGTCAGCAGGTTAGTTATGGGATGTTCACCAGATTCACATCTCCAGCACAGGGGGCCATTCAGCTGGCCGGTGGCGCCATCGGTTCAGGGCGGCCAACGTGTATTGTTTGTTCACTTGGGCAATATGGGGCTGTATGGGGGGATGTATTCACTGTGTTTATTGCTGGTGTATAACTCCTGGATGTAAAGGTGGCCTTGGTGGTTCTAGGCTGCTGGCTTTGGGCCTTGGTGGATCTCTTCATTCATGTTTGCCAGCAGTTGTTTTCCACCACGGTTGCTTGACTCTATTGTGAACCACAATGATGTATATCTATGATTGATGCGTTGACACACCTGTAATTGCTAGTATATATAAATATTATTAAGCATCAAAGGTGGATCCACATAAATACATTAAAGATAAACGGTGGGTAAAATAACCTATTCGAGTGCTTTTTTGTATTTGTCTTGTTTATTTGAAGAGCATCCAACCGGGATACGGAACTGATCTTTTAAATCGTTACCTTGTATAATCACTGGGGCCTAAAAAATGTTTTGTTTGGTTCCGGTTTCCGACCGACCCTGGCAATTTATGTGCGACCGAAATTATTTTATGAGCTTGGGAAAAAAAAAAAAAAATTTTTGATTCAAACTATAATTCCGTTTTTGTACAGCACCTCTTCATTCTGTACAAGGATGAGCGCATTCTCTCGTTTTTAAATGAAAACAACTTACCTATCATTCACTGCCGCTGGAAAAAATAAAATAAAAAAATAAAATAAATTCCCTACCTACCCATGACCTCAACTGACAACCAACAGGTACCAAACCTTTTTTTTTTTTTTTTTTTAGGCCTGATCAAGTGTTCTTGGTTTTGCTCTGTTGAGTTCCAATCTGGCACCATTGTGTCTTTGAGTTCTGCCACTCAAAAGTGTATTCACGGTACAACGCCTTCTAGCACCCTACTAATGAAATAAAAGCTGCATGTCCTGTCCGTGTGAACTTAAGATGGGCGTGGTGTTCAGGCTCTTAACGTGTGTCGATGTGTACTAAAGCATCTTCATTGTTCAATTAATGGTGTGATTATATATTATTATATTACCCAATCCAAGAGGGTCACATAGATGGGGGGGGGGGGGGGACTTAATTGAGACCCCTGGGTGTGCTTTGTGATGAAAATACTCCGATATTAATCGAATGCAAACGTTAATGTATGGACCCAATCCAGTGCTGGTTTTTATTTAGAAACAAGCGCCAAGCGGGTGTCCCTCTCTAAACTCTTACTTTGTGAGAGCAGAGATAAAGACAAGCAATAAGGAAGAAACATGAGCGGTTACTGATTACCTCCTGTAGACTTTAAGCTCGTCCTTTCGACGGAGAATAAAGTGGCACAGTGAACATAGCCTATCGGAATAATTAAAGCCTCAAAAAAGGTAAGACAAAAAGGTAATATGTTTACCACCTATCCAGGCTGTTACTCATTCTATTCTAGGTGTAAGTAAATGCATCTCACTGAAATAGATATATTATATATGTGACTTATCCTGCTGGGGGTGGTGGTTGGTAACTTGAGTCTCGTCCGTTTGATGGTTATTTCTCCTCTTGATGGTCATTGTGACGGTTGTGTGTCAGACTTCATCGTTCCTCTTCAAACCACCCAAACCTGAAAATGAGTGACAACGAGGAGGACAATGAGATCTCCTTTGCAGTAAAGGTATAGAAAAATCTTTTGGTTTTACAATGTCGTTACACCTTTAAATATTTGTTCTGTTTGTCTAGCTTCTGTTTGTCTGTTTGTCTAGCTATTGTAGTCTAAAAGTCATTCGGATCGCCTCGACAATCTTTTTCATTGAGTGTGTGTGGTGCGTGTGTGTGTGTGTGCGTGTGCGTGCGTGTGAGTGTGCGCGTGTGCGTGTGTGTGTGTGTGCGTGGCGTGTGTGTGTGCGTGTGTGTGTACATCGTTGTAGCTGCTAGGGAGGGTGGAGGTCCTTCGTTCGGATGGCATTCAGGTCCTGGCGGAGGCCGTAGAGAGCGTGAAGGTCAGAGCCTCCCATCTGTACATAATGTGCTCTAATCATTTTACACGCCAAGCTTATGCTGTAAATTCATAACCATTCATCATACAGCTCTAATTACAGCTACCATGACATGAGTCTCTAGTTTATAGTTTTATTGCTTATTATTGATTTTGATTTGATAGTCAAATTAAATGATTGTGTGTGGAAACTCAACGTCAAGCATTGAACTTCCGCTTTGAGGGAACAAAGTGTGTCCTTCGGTCTAACATACGCCGTTTGGTATTCTAGAAGTCTGCTGTGCTGCACACAGCAAAATAAACTAAAGCGGTGGATTGGCTGAAACAGATTTATTTTATTTGATGTCACCACAGAACTCTGATGAAGACTCTGTGGAGAAAGTGCAGAAGAAGAACAAGGTGCATCTGTTTCTGTCGTCTAGTGGGATAGACATCCTGGAGAAGAAAACCAAAGTCAGTCACGCACACACGCACGCACGCATAGGCCCACATCCTCGCATGCACGCCTACACACGCACACACACAAACACACACGTAAAAACACGCACACAATCACATCAACACACATTCACGCACTCACACTCAAATGCGCGCACACACACACACACACAAACACACACACACACACACACACACACACACACACACACACACACACACACACACACACACACACACACACACACACACACACACACACACACACACACACACATACACACTCTCTCCCTCCTCATATTTAGTATACTGTAAACCTGTTGTCCTAATCTCTCTGCTCATATTTAAAACACAGTTTGTTGTACACCTGTTATTCTCTTCTCGCTCATATCCAGTATTTGCTGTAAACCTGCCCCCCCCTCTCTGTTCATGTCCAGTATATGCTGTACACCTGCCCAATCTCCACCGTCTCCTTCTGTGGCGTCCTCCCCGCCAATCCCAAAGTCTTTGGCTTCGTGGCCAAACACCCGGCCTCAGACATGTACCACTGCTACCTGTTCCAGAGCAAGAAGTTTGTGAGTGGCAAAATATCAGTCCTAACAGTTTAGGACTGTTAGGACCCCATGGACATGAGTCCAATGTTATTCAGGGTGTTAATATATGTGTTTAAAAGTTCTTGAAAAGGGTCAAATAATGATGAAGGAGAATAATACATTATAAGTGGATATTATCAGTCCTGTACTGAGATTCTAAAATAAATGAACATGTTTTAACATATAACATAATATGACAGACCACATCTAAATCATCTCCTGTCAACTGTTTGTGTTGCCAAAATCAAACGACCTGGCCCGAACCAGGGGCGACATGCCGGGTGACTGTCTTTGGCTGTCTTTCTCTCCTCAGTCCCACACTCTGGTGTCGTTGATCGGTGATGCGTTTCGAGTGAGGAAGAAACAGGAGAATGTCAAGGGCCAGCGAGACTTGATCGTGGAGGCCCTCAGACACAAGGTTGTCAGGAAGATCTTTCATTGTTGAATAAAACCATTTAATATTTATTTGATCAAAATCCATAATTGATTGCATGAACCTTTAGCCTTATAAATTAGGTCTTGTGAAATTACCATATAAATAAAACAGCAGCCTATTGTATTCATTCTTTGTGTAGAACTAACTGCCACTTTATTTATTGTGCTTATTCTCTTTAAGAACAAAGTCCTGCAGCGAGAGAATTCTGAACTGAGACAGAGGTTGGAAGAAAAGTAAAAGTAAGTGGTTCATACAGTAGTACTGATTTAAGCCTATGCCTTCCATTTTTTTTTGTATTTTTGTGTTTGGTATTCATAGCACCGACTCACACTTTTCCTACACTTTCTTAATTCCTTCTGAATGATTCTATGTATTTTTATTTTACAGGAGCTGTGGAATTTCCCCAAAAGAAAATGCTACAAACAACACCACATCACCATGGATAAAGAATAATCAGAAGCTTTCCAGTATTTTGAGTTGAAATAAAAGCTGTTATGTTTTGTTATTTCAATTAAAGATTTGTACTGCTATCTGTGCGTCAAATGTGAGTCTCCCGCCAAACTTCAGCAGTCAACAGGTGGCAGCAGAGTAAACTGTAGTCCATGCGGAGCTGCATCTTACACCAGCAAGGAAGAAGGAAGTACACACTGTACACATCCATCGCAAGCCATCATGTCTCGAAAGCTTTATTAGACCTAGTCTGAACTGCTGTATAACTAAGTAAATAAACAAGGGCATGGGACGATTACTTTGTGGATCCAAAAGGTAAAGAAAAAAAATTAAGAATGACGTCCAAAACTTAATAAACGTAGTTTTCCTCTAAGCTAGCTCACAGTTAACACAAGTGCGTCTGTTGTGCACTTTCTGCCCGACATGGTTGTTTTAATATCTGTTAAGCACAGCCACAGCACCCCGGGTCCTGTGGCTGAATTATTGACACAATTCTGCTTCTTATCACGGCGTCGACTTTTTTCAATAGTGGCTTTGGGACCTGTCTGAATAAAAAAAACTACTTCCTGTTCCTAGATTTTGCATGAACCGCGAGTTGTCGCCGTCCGAGGGGAATAAGCTGGCTTGATCGTCAGCCATGGGCGCTCGGTGGTCCCGCAGCTCCGTCCCGCTGGCCCTTGTCCCGCCGGGGGAGGACGCGGCGCCCCGGAACGGCGAGAACAACGACGAGGATGCAGACGATGACTCGCTGAACGGCCTGGACCGACAGGATGACATCGCCCGGTTCCCCTACGTGGAGTTCACCGGCAGGGACAGCATTACCTGCCCGACGTGCCAGGGCTCGGGTCGGATACCCTCCGGTGAGTTGGACGGCTAGTGTCTTACTACAATTTCATCATGCCCCCATAATTCACACTCTAGGTGAGGTACTTTGATCCATATGTAGTTGTCTTAAGGGGGTGTAGTGCTCCGAGTTTGGGTATAGAGGGTTCTTTTCCCAGAGGGAAAAATCCTTGGCTTATTCCTGATATCACTAGCCTACTGAACAGTCTTTGTGCTGGAGGTTAAACCTGCACACAAATGTTTAAGGGCTTTATTAAGTTGCAAAAATGTGTTGCATAGTGCATACAATAAAGATTAAGACTGGATTTGAGCAATAGATCAGCGATACCTTTCTGTATATAGTTAGTGATAAAGTAGGAGAATTATGATAAAGTAATAGGGAGGCAGCAAAAGTAATTGTACCTAATTCAATTTAATTTAATTCACTTTACGGAAATTACTGAACAGGAGTGACACTGTAACTTTCATCTCCTAAACAACCTTCATTTCTGAATCCATCTTACATTTCAGAGCAAGTGAACGAGTTGGTGGCACTGATTCCTTATAGTGACCAAAGACTGCAGCCCCAGAGGACGTAAGTAGATGTTTATTTGATTTCAGCTACCTTGTCTCTGCGCGCTTCCTACTTTAAAATCCATACAACCCAGTGAAATTAAGTTATTAAATTAAGACGATGGAATGACATGACAACAAACAGACATGTATCACTCAGGGTGTCCGTGCATCCTTAAAAAGTCTTAAAAAGTCATAAATTCATGTTTCTAAATTTAAGGCCTTAAAAAGTCTTAAATTCGTTACAAATATCATATGCTGGTCTTAAATACTGTAACTCAAGATCTTAAATTTGTCGGGGCAGGACTTCATATATTTTTATTTTTCTCGAAGGACTTTTCAGGAAGGAAAAATTAAAGTTGCTAGCTGCATATGTAAACGATTATCTGTGTGCTTGCTAGCTAGTCTGCGACAATGGGTAGGGGGCAAATTCAAGGACAGTCGGCTTCCGTTCCGTCCGTTTCCGAAGTTGGCTTCGTGTCTGTTGCCAACCCCCACCATCGCGTGTTTTAGGTCTTAAATTTCATTCAAGGTGGTATTAAAAAGGTCTTAAAAAGTCTTAAATTTGACTTGCTGAAACCTGCAGATATCCTGTCACTGTATAGCCCATTCTTCGGCTTCTATAGCAGCTCATAGTCACTTTTTTGAACGACAGCGTGCCATTGCTCCATTCTTTTAGCTGATACCATAATGAACTCCGACACAGGAAGCTGTACGTGGTTCTGTCCGCCGTGGTGTGCCTCTTGGCCTCTGCTCTGGTGGCCTTCTTCCTGTTCCCACGTTCCGTGGTCGTCGTGGACGACGGGATCCGCTCGGTGACGGTGCACTTCGACCACTCCGGGACCAGGGTGCTGATGAACATGACGGTACCGGTTCTGTTGTAGCTGCTGGTTCTGGGTTGTGGCTGTTGTAGGCTAAAAGGGGACTACAAATCCCACAATGCAGTGTTCCAGGGTAGGCTGTGGGTAGGGTGTTTGACTATCTTTTGACACCAAAAGTCCAACCATATCTGTAATGTTATGTCTGTCACAAGATAAGACGTTTCTGTATCATTCCCAGACGGGAACTTTGAGTTTCACAGCAGAAAGCACAGGCCTGTAATAATGAAATGAGTTTAAACATTTCTAAATAAAAAAAAGAAAAGACTACGTTATTAAAACTCCTCACTGGATATTATATTATTATTATTATATCGTTTGTATACTATACGATTTTATGTTATGTTTTGCTATTATTATTTTGTATTCTTACAAAATACTTAATTTTCAATGCTAAATGTACGGAAAGTCAGACTGAATGTACGTTTGACATGCCAAAGCAGACCTTTCAATGCGATGTCTGTGGATACCAAGTATTGTGTGTGTTGTCGCCCTCCCTCAGAGCTCGCTGAACTTCACCAACTCAAACTTCTTCTCTGTGCTGGTGAAGAGCCTCAGCTGCCAGGTGCTGTACATGAAGACAGTGGTGGGGACCCAGCAGCTGGACGACGTCATCACCATCCAGCCGCTTAGCATGAAACAGGTGGGGGAGGGGAGGCGACGGGGTGGGGGGGGAGGGGGGGGGGGGACGGGGGTGGGGGGAGGGGAGGAGGCGACGGGGAGGGGGGGGAGACGGGGAGAAGTCTCTGATCATTGTGGGGTCAGATTTCTTCCATATGGTTTCGGTATAAAGGTGTGTTCCTCCCTCTTCTTCCACCAGGTGAACTACACCGTCAGCGTGGTGATCGGGGACAGCGCCCCCTATGTCTAGTAAGTCGTATTTCAGTCTTTGGGCAATGCTGGTGAATATACGACATACCAATGGTTACTGCTGAGAGGCCCAAAACAGGAAGGGAGTATGTTGATGGAAGCCTTGAAACCCTTGTGGTTTCATCGGTTTTGTTGGTTCTGTAATTTGTTGACTCGACAACTGATTTGTGACATTCTTTTATCGAATGTGTTTTCAGTTTCTTCTGCACCATGCCAAGTATCAAGGTCCACAACATTGTGGTTTTTACCCAGTGAGTATTACACGGTCTCTTTTGACTGCTGGGGCTATCCCAGTTCTTCTTTCTTCTTGTCTTCCTTTAAACAAGCAAGGTTTTAAGTCTCATCTACAGGGACTCCCAGTGACTCAAACATAGAGAACAAATACTTATTTTATGCACTTGCATGTAGGCATGGGTGGTCAGGAATCCAACCCAGGACATTCTTTGAGTTATAGTAGTCGATAAGAGGTGTCACATCTTGGGAGAAAAGTGAAGTGGCTGTCTTAACGTTTGAATCTCGGCCAAAAGGTTCTGGGGTTTTGGTCCCAAATGTCCACAGACCTTCCTATAGGCAGTCTCTCTCAGTTTCAATATTGCCATATATCTGTCTGTGCGGTCCACTATGTTGTAGGGCTGCTGGATTATGAAAAAATATATAATTATTTTGGTCAATATTGAAATCACTTTGTAACAGAGAACTTTGAAACTTCCCACTTAAAAAATTCCCAAAATGTTCAAACAGAAAATAATACAAAAGTACAAAATATGTATCCAGCTGCTAAAAAAAAAAAATAGAAAATCGTTTCAACTTACTTTATATTGGTTTGGAGATCGATTGACCTAAAAATCAAAAAAAGCGATCTAAATTCGATGAATTGCACAGCCCTACTATGACATCACATGCACACAACAACCCGTGACTCTCCGGGTGTGTGTCGCCCTCCCAGGACGTCGGTGAAGACCTCCAACCTGGTGCGCTCGTCCCAGAACAGCCTAGAGGCCTACCGCTACATTGACTGCGGCAGCAACTCCACCTACGGCCAGCTCTCACACCACCGCTGGCACCACCTCCCCAGCCACCCGGAGAGCAGCAGCAGCCCTCCGTCGCAGCCCCCCCGGTCGCCCGACGCCCTGCTGCCCAGCGCCTTGCCACCCCGCCTGCCGTCCTGGACAGAGCCGGGGCCCCCGGTCTCGTAGCGGGGCTTGGGGAGGAGGGGAGGAGGTGTAGATCCACTGGACTGGAGCAACACTGGTAACAACGATTTTGCTCAGTGCTGTTATAGTATTTATTTATTTTTGTTTGGTTTTTTTTCTTGAGATTCCGCGCAAACTGTGTATGATGGAAAAAAACGAAAAAAAAAGGCTATTGAGTTTTGATATTGAGTTTAACTTGCACTATCGGCGATTAGCTTTTAGTTGTCAGCTTAGCTTTGGAAAGCCAGGTTCATAGCATCGCTTTAACGTGGCTCATTTGAGGCACGGCCAGGGCCTTCTGGGGAGGTGCTTGTCACACTAGTGTAGGAGTCCACCGCCAGGGGATGGGTTTATGGTGGCAGGCCATGTCTTTCTGTTTTTTATTCTGAAGGGAATACTGTGGTAGGATTACTTGTGCTTTGGAACCCTAAGTTGTACTTTAATTAACAAAAAGAACCAGCAAACGGTCTTCCTCCGAGGTGAACACAGAAGGACGTGCTTTATTCCCCTCCGGTGGATCGTGCGCTTCCCTCAGGCTCGTCCATGACATTCCCAACATTTGGGCAGCCATGGTATTTTCATTGGCCACAATGGCATCTCTCTATAATGTCAGACTGCTCTAGCCAACAAGCTTCTGCTGGTAGGCATGACAAATAATAAACCACCTCCTTCAACAGAGAGAGCTGTTGTTGTTGAGCGTTTATGGACGCAATTGGAAGCAGCTGTGTGGAATTTGGCTTTTACAAGACAATGGACAAACAAGTTTTTTTTTCAATTCAAATCTTCTGGACTTTAAATTGGCGATAGTAATTTTTGCTGTGTAACACTTTTTTCACCAAGTTGACACATGACCGTTAAGGTTAATCTTATTTGTTTGACGTGTCAAGGGTCACTGGGGATAGAGATAATAAACAGTCTACCTCTTGTTGATATATTTTTTGTATTTAGACAACTGAAGGACCTAACTATGACCTAGCTCCTCAACGTATTCTAATGTCACAGAAAACAACGTTGATAAGCTTATCTCTCCCCTCTTTCACCTGTACCCACTAACTCCCTCTGCACCATGACCTTACCATGCTAGCCGTGCAATACTTCCTTCAACACAGTATTTCAAAATAAGGGCTTTTGAAGTTTTTGGATATTTTGAGTGAAATGAAAACATATTTTTACTAGGCCACAATTTTTTTTATTAAAATCATATGACCCATGCCAATAAAGGGATAGGGATTGGGATAAAAGAATGAAATAAGAGTTTCAAGATTTGAAAGTTGACCCATGGATGATATGATGCATCTTTTGGGCTCTCAGCCTCAAACGTTTGATATATTTCACCAAAAAAGGAAAAACAAAACCTATTAATTGCGGTTGATCTTGGGACTTTTATTTTGTTTTAAGTGATGCCAATTTGGATGGTTTTTTTTAAAAAATTTCAATGAATGATGCTTTCATAGAGAATGTTATTTAATATCATTGTGGTTTTGATTTGTTGATTTGTTGCAAAAGAAAAAATAAAGGGAATTATGAACTAATTGAATTGACGCTTCTGTTGTGGAAATTATCTTCTGAGAGTAAACACGTGTCACTTCTTAGTCAAAGCCATGATTACAGTTGATTAAATTCAGCTGAATGTGAGAGCGAACCACACAGCAAGATTCCCTGAGCAATGGGCTCTATGCACAACTCCACTACTTCCTGGACTTAGTGCTGCTCCTTTATTTCCTGTCTTACATTACTGGACAAACTGATTAATCCAGGTGTGTCTGAGTAGTCACAATGGTCAGACACACCTGGATTAATCAGTTTATCCAATAATGTAAGACAGGAAATAAAGGAGCAGCATTAAGTTCAGGAAGTAGTGGAGCTGTGCAAAGAGCCCATTGGCTAGCCTACAAACATGCGAGGTCAGCATGGGGGGTTCAACATGAAAGCCTATCGCTTCAATATGACTACTGCTACACTAATTCTACAAAGATATGCCTAAGGCCGCGTTCAGACTGCCAGCCAAAATCCGATTTTTAGCCCATCCAGATTGGAACCGGATGACTCTTTTGAAGTCTGAACAGTCCCGTCACATGAAATCCGATTTTTGCAAAACGGATCGAAACCACCTCCGGGAGTGGTTTCAGATCGCATTTGGACAGATGCGTCTCAGTCTGAACAGCTCCAAACACTCAGATCGGTTTTGACTGTCCGTGGACTTCACTCTACGCGACGCCAGACCTGACCCAATGCGCCAAACCACCCGCCTCAGTCCTTGGACAGAGGAAGAAACGAAATGCCTCATTAATCTTTGGGGAGATGGGTCCGTTTCAAGGCGAAGCTCGAGGGCATGTTTCGGAATAAGTCGATTTATGAAAGTCTTTCGCGTTCTTTGATCCATCTTGTTTGTTATTGTTTTTCTCGTCGCTATTACATGACGTCACACAATACACGCGCTGGATGACGCCTCCGCTCCGACGTCGTTGCTACAGCAACCTGGCAGATGGGTCAATAATGTGGCCCAGTCTGAACAGAGCCAAATGCGATTTGGACACTTGCTAAAACTTGCTAAATCAGATTTGCCTGCAGTCTGAACGCGGCCCAAGTGCTTAGAAAAGTTTTTCTTAAATTACTTAATTTACAAATTGTGTCCCGTCAGCTGATTTGATGGATTTTGTTGATTGTTATTTTTATTTTTTTAGTTTTTATGCATTGATTTTGTGATGTTGCATTTGTTTGTTTACATGAGTAGCTGTAATAATACTGTCTGTGCGATAGTGGTACATATGTGGTGTGTGGAACAAATCAAACTAAAAAAAATCAAATCAAACAAAATTTGTATAATCATTGCTGCATAGGAAGCAAAATAAGGAAAATTAGACAAAATTCTGACACGGTCAAGAATAAAATAAGCACATTTGTTCTGTATTATTATTATTAGATCATCACTCTTAGCTCAAGTCAACGCGTCTTGTCAGGTTTCACTACTGGTAGGATTGGTGATCTGCATGGAGATTCAGAACATGGAACAGTAATGCCTGCCTGTAATATGGAGTCAAACAATGTTTTTTATCTACATCTGCCTTGGACTTTTCCCCTTCTGTCTCAGCCTGTACCCCCTCTTTAACATGCCTAAAGGCAGGGGTGTCAAACTCATTTTCACCCCGGGCCATACAAGATGTGACCCTAAGACTATATAATTTAACTATTCCTTAAGATATTGTTACATACCTGTCTGTGTTTGATTATTATTTATTCAAGTTTATAAATATACATTGCATACTTGTGCATGCTATTACAAACATTTTGCAAAATATATGTAAGAAAATTGCTCCGTGTTATAATAACATAAATCCCTTTAATTTATCAAGTTAAGAAAACCAACATTACTCAATCAATCAAAGATCAAACTGTTCAAGTTAATAAAAAAGTCTAAAATTATCAAACAAGTTATTACATAAACTTTACTAAGCTCGAAAACTTGTTTGAGGACCGCGGTCATACCGCCTTAGTGGTGAATGCAATGATAGGTTATCAGAGGTGTGTGGCAGAACTTTTCTGCATTTCTGCCTTTTTTTTTAGGATTTTCCAATTCCTTTGAAGCTCCCGTGGGCCACATAAAATGAGGTAGCTGGCCGGATTCGGCCCGCGGGCCTTGTTTGACACCTGCTCTGTCCACCACCTCTGTGAGTGCTGTTCTCTGAAACGCAAAGAAAAGGCACAATATTTGCCAGAGCTCAACATTACTATGAATTGCCACTTTTGATTTTGAAATCTTTTGAGGTACAACTTTTTCAGTTCCTCAACATCGCCTCCCTCATCTGATGAAATGTGTACTTTCCTGAGTTGCACTGGTTGCACTGTTGTCTGACTATTAAAGTCCACCTCAATTTCCCCCATTTTTTTTTTCTCTGACTATAGATCAACATAAAGTACCTCCAGAGACCCCAGCTGTGTCCAGTTGACTACGTTACTGTCTGACAATCAGTGGATCAAGTGATCCCAGCCTCGTTAGTCACAGTAATTATCTGGTGGGAGTAAGACTTGTTTTTAAAGCAAAGTTCAGCTGAATTTAGCGAGAGAACAACACATCCTTCAGTGGCATTTCTCAGGACTCTCTGAAGCTGCTTCTCAGAGGGGAGGTCTTTTAAAGAACCCAGTCAGTAAGGCCGCAAACAGGGGTAGTTGACATGCATTCAACATGGAAGCCTGCACCATCAGAAGGACTGGGATGACATACTGGGACAAAGGGCAACCCATATAGGATGCTGATCAAGATAGCCTTTGGACCTAATATACAATTTATGGTAAGACAATCACAGCTCACCAATGATACATTTTTATCCACAGTTCAGATATCAACATTTTCCTGGCCTTAAAGTAAGCATGGACACACCCACATTCTTTCAACTCGTTGAACAAAGAATTAGTTTATTGTCCTCAATCTTTTTAAATAAGTAATGAAAAAACGAAGGCCAAAGAAAGTTTACATTTGGTACCAGAACGTTTTATTATATTCTTAATTTGTGTGCAGATACAATAATGTTTCATATTTTGCTATTTAAACAAGCTTGTTTTATTTTCCTCCTTCTCTTGTATTGTCGTATAGATGCACATGGGAAAATATATTACTACATAAAAACAGATCAACGAGAAAAAGACCACTAGATATACTTTCATAGTTGTCATACAAGTAGTGTTTTTGGTGTATTATGAAACATGGCAGCACACTAAATGCAAAGTACAAATACATGAGGCGAAAATACAAAAATATATATAAAGCCTTTTATTAATAATAGAGTGCTCTATCGTTGGTTATGTTTAACGGTCTTTAGGCCACTATTTTACATCAGTGGGAGAGGTAGGTGTCTATCTTGACTTTGTCCAACATGTTAGCTTTGGATATAATTAATACTCGATAACCTCACACTGTTACGGGAGTAAAAAAATACTTTTGACATCATTATTAACCGTTTTATATACTGTAGTAAATATCTTATGTGGCAAGAATTAGGCCCTTGAATCAAAATTGGTCAAAATAACTGATACGGATGAGTCAACAGTCAATGTGGGCATTATCAAATAATAGACCAACGGCTCTGTAAAAAAAAAAGAAATACTCTCTTCTCCTGGCGTCTTTCCATTGTTTTCCATTTTGAACACATTACTTTTAAAACCTGCAGGGACACGTAGCAACGCCTTGGTTTCTATTGGTTAGCTATAGCAGCTAGTCTGCTAACCTTACTTTCAAAATACCTTCCTTCCACCAGTCAATACCTCACAATCCCTCACTGTTGACGTTAAGTACATTACATTCAGGTTATCTTTCCATTAAGACAGTTATGTCTCTTACCCCACTAATAACTATTTATTTGAATACAAAAATATTGATTGTCATTCATGGCTGAAATAAACGTGATCACTTAAGCTGTACATCATTCTGCTAGCTAAACAATATACAGACAGAAATGTTCTTTGGTCAATTATTTGCAAAGACGAAACAAAATAATGCATTTAGTTACAACACTGATATAAACATCTTACATATTTATAAAGGCAGTTATGTCTGTCAATTTTGGAGCCCTATGGGGAATATGCTTGCCCCTGACAGTGCAAAAACTTGTTATAGAATCCACAAGTTCTATAAAAAACGCAATCAGCAAGATTATCGTTGCTCCAACCCAAATCACACCATAATACTTTGACGATAGTTTAAAGAGCTGTTTATGGATACCTTCCTTCTGCTTGAACGCGCTTACACATGGTCTTGCTTACAGACCTAGTTCTGAAACCATTCAGGATGGAATGCAACAAAGTGAATAAGCAGTCCAAATTTTTTTCCGATGTTGTCGAAATCCGTGTTGGTTTCCGATAGATGCCGAATATTTCGCAAATGATTGCTTATTCAACTTCTAACAAGGTAGACCTATTTGGTTAAAATACTGAATTACCGTAACGGCTGATTATAAAAGAATAGAGATTATTGATGTTTTTTTGTTTTTTTTGCCTTTTGGTTAGATCGTTGTATGGCTACTGGCTTTGGACGGATTACATACCTGTGAACATTGAAATGAGAGGTGTTCAGGTGGATTGGTGACGGGTCAGTGCAGATGAAGCTCTCTGTACAGATACAAGGAGGGATGGAACTGAGGGCTCCTAGTTTCCCCCGTGGGTGACATTCACCCACTATTGAAACAACACAAACCCACAGTGATGACCCGACCCTATATTGCTTTATGCGATCGCTTATAAACTCTTAGGTCATCTCTCTGTTCTTCTCTCTGTGTCGTTCTACCGGCACTGCGACAGCATGACCTTGTTGATGAAGTTGATGATGGCCGAGGCGGGCTGCTCGGGGTCCAGCTCAGCAAACAGGTGGCAGACGTTCTCTGCCACGCTGCCGGGCTTACGGGCCACGAAGCCAAACACCCTGAGAGAGAGAGAGAGAGAGAGAGAGAGAGAGAGAGAGAGAGAGAGAGAGAGAGAGAGAGAGAGAGAGAGAGAGGAGAGAGAGAGAGAGAGAGAGAGAGAGAGAGAGAGAGAGAGAGAGAGAGAGAGAGAGAGAGAGAGAGAGAGAGAGAGAGAGAGAGAGAGAACGTAGACAGTTAGGGATGGTGGGGGTGAGAGGGAGGGGGAGGGAGTGCGCACGTAGGGAAAGTAAGGAGCGAGAGGGAGGGAGAGAGAGAGGGCGAGAGGGAGAGAGAGAGGACATGGGATGTTCGAGAAGGGAGCGGAAATTAGAAAATGGAGGAGGGAGGGTGTTTGAGAGAGAAGGGGACAATAAGAGTTGAGTTTAATAAGATATGTGAGATATGGAAATAGGATACACATGATTAAGGTGGTGAATAAAATCTGTTCCTGAGTTTTCCTCCTGTGTTGATGTGTGCAGTACTGTGGAAGCATTAGTAAATCATGTTTGTTTGTTTTGGCCGAGGCTCAGACGGTAATGATGCCCATGCAACATTCCTTAACGCAATCCAACAGCCACATGCAGTTCTGCAACAACATGGAGTTGACTAGATACTAGTTAACCACTTTAGGAGTAACTAGAGATGGTAGCAGACGATTGGAGCAGAGCCTCTACTACAGAAAGGAAACCTGACGTCTGGCAAACTCATTTCACACTAGTTCACTCATTCACTTGCATACACTCACTCTCTCACACACACACACACACACACACACACACACACACACACACACACACACACACCACACACACACACACACACACACACACACACACACACACACACACACAGCTTACTCATTCATTGTCAACAACACATTCCTTCACTATCTTACACACACACACACACACACACACACACACACACACACACACACACACACACACACACACACACACACACACACACACACACACACACACACACACACACAGTACTTACTGGACAGATTTGTTGTCTGAGTTAGCCCACCTAGAGCAGAGAGAGAGAGGGAGACAGAGAGAGAGCTCTAGCTAAGACGTACACTAATTGCAAGGCATAAGCTCACAAACAGCTGAAGAACAGATGTCACAAACGGCGTCGTTCTCCATGCATGTGTGGTGCGCACACAGAAACAAACATGCTTATGCACACATGACAGAAAGGTTGACACGTGTCCATGCAACATGTCACAGCTCACAGCTCTGTCTCACGGTCACGGCTGACGCAGTGAAAGAATACAATGACTGCCATGATTTGTAATTGTGGCCGCGATGGTTTCTAGACGGGGACAAGCCGGGTTTGTCTGGTCTAAACAAGGTGGTTTCGTGTCTTTTGGGGCCCACCTCCTGTCCTTTGGGTCGATGCTGCTGTACGTCACGCTGGTGACCGGGTAGTGTCGTCTGAAGAACAGCCTGTAAATCGAA
Organism: Melanogrammus aeglefinus; assembly: GCA_900291075.1. Classification (NCBI taxonomy): domain Eukaryota; kingdom Metazoa; phylum Chordata; class Actinopteri; order Gadiformes; family Gadidae; genus Melanogrammus; species Melanogrammus aeglefinus. Next base: position 19,651 of record OLKM01000568.1, on the reverse strand, counting down.
CACAGAGAGCAGGGGGGGGTGATTAGATTAGATTAGATTAGAAAAACTTTATTTATCCCAAAATGGGCAATTTCGTTCACAGTTTCCCGTCTCACATAATAAATTACTTAATAAATACAATAAATAGCAATAGGAGATAGACAAAAAAAACAAAAAACAAAACATATATCAAAGGCAGTCCAACACACACATTTAACTCACAATTCACAATTCATTTCAACCCGTCAGTAACAACCACCCTGCCCCCGGAAACACCCAGCAACACTGGTGTGCTCTCCACCTACTCCTGACTTTTGTCATCATTTAGTAACCTGATGGTTGCAGGGATAAAAGAGTGGGAGTACCTCATTGTTCTTGTCCTGATTGAACAGTACCGCCGCCCTGAAGGCATTAGTTTAAATTCTTTACTGAGGACATGGTCAGGCTGACTGATAATGCATTTAGCTTTCTGGACTGCTTGTTTGTTCCACAATGAACTTATGCTCTTGAGCTGGATGCCAGTGATCTTAGAGCAGATCTTCACAATTTTATTTAAACTATTTATGTCCTTCACTGACAGACTTTTAGTCCAGCATATGAATGAAAAAGTTACAAGACTCTCTGGTAAAAAATTCTCAAAATAACTTTAGAGACACTGAAAGAGTTCAGCATTCTCCACAGGTGAACTCTTTGTTGTCCCTTTTTAACAATTACCTCAGTATTTGTATGAAATTTAAGCTGGTTATCAAATACCCGTGCCTAGATATTTGTAGGTGTCTACAAGTTGGACTTCCTCCTCATGGATGACACTTGGTTTGAGCGCTCCCTTCACTTTCCTAAAATCTATGACTAGCTCCTTTCTTTTTTCTACATTTAGATCTAAGAAGTTGTTATCACACCAATTAACAAACAATGTCAAAGCAAGGCCATGGCTGCAATGTGGACCTTGGAAAAGGGACAGCAACGCAGTGTCGTCTGAGAATTTAGCTAGATAACTTCCCTGTTGAGAGGACCTACAGCTATCTGTGTACAAAATGAACAACAGGGGTGAGAGTGATGGGCCACCAGGCATTAGCAATCAATCAGGAGTCAGTCACGTGAGTGTTGCTGCTGTGGCCGCTGATTAACATACATGACCTATATAATCTCTACCTGTCACTCGAGATAACGAGACCTCAGAAATCCCAAGGCGACTACTTGATTGGCGGTCAAAGTTATCATAGTCTAGTCTGAATATAAAGAATCATCGAATATATATCAAATGTATTTATGTCTATTGTATAATTTGTGTTTGTAGTTTAACTGCTTAGCTCAACTTAACTGCAATATCTAACGTCTATACCACGACTACAAGCCGTTTTGAAAATCTGCCTCTTCTGACATCACACGTGGGCGTCCTACATCTAGGTCGCCCACTTGTGATGTCAGAAGAGGCCGATTTTTGGCTGGTAGCGGCTAATCACACTCGCACCTGGTGCTATAATATGTCCCCTTTAAGTTTTAAAAGCGAGTTCACGTGGGCGTCCTACATCTAGGTCGCCCACTTGTGATGTCAGAAGAGGCCGATTTTTCGGCTGGTAGCGGCTAATCACACTCGCACCTGGTGCTATAATATGTCCCCTTTAAGTTTTAAAAGCGAGCCTTGCTTGGGTGGGCGAGGTTTTCAGAGCGTAGGGGGGGGAGGAGTGTTCTTCACAAATCAACAAATCTTGCATCTTCTTGTGCTTTTAATAAAGTTGAGCAGTGTTTGAACAGAGTGAACCTAGTGTGTGGCGGGGGTCCGTACCTGCGCTGGCTGTCGGTCAGGGTGATCCCCTGGGCGGTCACCTTGAACTGGACCACCGTGGCGGCGGGGCGCGGGCTCCGGCCCATGGTGGCGTCCGTTGCCTTGGCGATGGCCTGGGGCCCCGTCAGGGACTCCGTCTCCACGGAGTTCAGGTACAACACGTTACAGGCTGCAGGGGGGGAAAGAAAGCCGGTCGGGAACTCTGACGGCCAATCGGAGGAGGGCAATAGTACCTAGTGCCTGAATCTTAAACCACACTATATAATTCTCTGCCTCGAAGGATTTAATTAAAACTCATTTTTCATAGTGATATTATGATGAGCTTTAGAAGTCGCACAAGTACTTTTTATATATTGTTAATTAACAAAGGACGTACATTCTCCATCGCCTACAAACTGCTGGAAAAGTGTCCTGTACTTTCCGATATAGAACAGGCCTGGTCTAGGATCAGCCTGAGAGATGAGGAGGCCTCGGCACTAAGACCGGTTTGAACCAGTATCGCTCTGATCTGGGGTCGGAGCTCACCTGCTCCCTGTTTCAGCAGGTCGGCGGCGCTGCTCATGTTACTGGCGGGCTGCATCTCCTGGCCCACGGCTATCAGCTCTGACAGGGGGGGGGAGAACACACAACCACACATTTAAACCTCCTGCGTGGATACTATGGTCGCTTTCATATTATTAGTATTGTAGAGACAATGTAATTCCAGGTTGTCGTACATTTTCTGCTTCGGAAACGACATTCACCTATTTCAGTTCCTGTTTTAATCCGTAACATTTAGCAAAAGGACTTATTCTGTGGTTTGTAGCACAAATATGTCTAAAAACGAGCAGCAAATGTTGATCAACGGATTTGGGGGTTTTGTTCCCTTAGCTTTTTCCTGGTGGTATTTTCGGTTGAATGGATCAGTGCGGTACCCCACTGAACCCGGTACGGGATGGGGGGATAAGAAGCAGACCTTTGTCGGGGATCCTCAGGGTGCAGGGCAGAGAGATGGGGGTGATGGAGTGCTGGTAGACCAGCGCAGAGAGGCTCCCTGTGGGCGACAGCACAACGTCAGATAGTCTGGTCACAGGGGGGCTCCCAGTGGCGGTTCTACGTCCAGTAACGCCCCGAGGGGGCCAGAGGGGGCGCCAAAACACCAATTCCTCACACAATGTTATGTACTTCATTGAAAACCGCTACGCAGCGTTTTTATTTATTTTTTTCTGCTCGTGGCGCCCCCCATGTGATTTGGCGCCCCCCCACAAATATGGTGCCCCGGGCGGCTGCCTGGTTCGCCCGTTCCTAAAACCCCCACTGGGTGCTCCACTCACTCTTAATGGGTGGAGCAGGGTATTGAAACTGCCGGGGTGCGGGGGGTCGATTCCCATTACACAAAAACTAACTGTAAAGGGTTGATGTTGTTGTGAAACGGTACAAATTTAAAGGTGACATATTATGCCACCAGGTGCACACATCGAGGTGGACACGCCCACTTGTGATGTCAGATGAGGCAGATTTCCAAAACGGCTTGTCACACTCACACCTGGCGGTATAACATGTCACCTTTTTAATATTCAGCGTAGTATTTGACCCAAAGGGACCTACAATGGGTTGAGACACGTTAAAGAGCCGGTTGGGTTCAGGCGTCTTGCCCAAGATCTCCCACGAGCAGGCTGACCAACCCAGACCCTCTGAGCTGGAGGTCGAGCCCCCTGTAGTCACTAGTACACAACCTATATTCAAAGGCTCAGGGCTCGGCAGGCGATGGGGGGGGGGGGGGGTAGGTACCTACCGAAGTAGGGCTCGTTCTGGCAGCCCTTGATCTTGACCCCGCGCGGCCCCGTCTCGATCAGGAAGTGTCTGACCAGCTGCTCCTGGGGGTCCACCACTGTGACGCACAGGAAGTACTGGTTACCAGGGGCAACGTGGCAACTCTACGTTTTGAACCGAAAACCAAAACTGTAAATCGCTAGATTAATGAATATAGGGTCGTTTGTGGTAAGATAGTGAAACAGCATAAAGTTCTAAGAAATAATTCAAATTGAAGAAGAGCGCAGTTCTCCTCATAGTAAACTGTTTTGCGTGACCCCCTACCTTTGCTGCTGTGATTGGATATGTTGGCAGGGGGCGTGGCCACCTTGAGGGCCAACCCATAGGCCCCCTGGAACGAGTTACTGTCCCTTATAAGGAAGGCCCCCGGCTCCCGCTCCTTCAGGGCCGCGATCGCTACGGCAGAAATAAATCAACACTCAACGTCAGGGAGGGTTGAAGGAGACATCGTGTGACTCGTATTTGACTGTTCAGTAACTTAGCAGGTGCCTTTTGTACAAAGCAACATAAGGTGAACTCCGATGCATAAGCATCCATTTGAAAGGGAAGTAGAAGTGAATTATCCACACGCAATATGATACAATATCATCATGGCCATGCCTACTATCTAGGCCGTCGCTCTACCCCCGTGTTCAATCTCGATAAATAAATAATATCTTGTTATTTTAAATAAAATGAACCGTTGTAGCACCTTGTTCTCTGGAGATGGACGGCTTGTACCAGAACCTGGAGCTGTCCTGGACGAACTTGACGCTAACCCTGGTGGGGCTCTCGGGCGCCACCGCCTCGGTCTGGCCACCAGAGGGCGCCAGCTCCCCCACGGTGGGGGAGAAGGTGACGTGGTGCTGCTGCTGCTGCTGCTGAGGGCTGACGGAGGGGGCGGAGGAGAGTCGCCCCAGGGTGCCCAGCCGCCCCGTCGCCCTCGGGGGACCCGGGCTGGCTGGGGTGTCGGCGTTTCTCCGGCAGCGGGGGCTGGGGGTGGGAGAGGGTGGCGTAGCAGTGGGGGGCGCCCCCCCCCGGGTGGGGCTGGGCGTAGAGGCTAGCCGGGTAGCCGCCGTGCGCCGGCGGGGACCTGTCGGAGGGCCCCAGGGCGAGGGGCCCCACCCCGGGGTGGTAGTGGTGCTGCTGGCCGTTGCTGGCCCCGTGGTGGTTCATCGTGGGGGTGGGATGGGGGGGCTGATGGGGGTCCGAGCCGCTCAGCATCAGCCTCCTGCCCAGGGTGGAGAAGCCGGGGACCGGGGAGTCGGACAGAGGGGAGGTGTCGGTGCTGCTGGAGGCGGGCTGAGGGGAGGAGCCGGACCCCCGGTTGGGGGACTCGGGCGCGGGCGCCGTGGAAACGGCGTTGGGTGTGGGCACGTCCTGGACGTTGGGGGTCCCGTTGGGGGTCCCGTTGGGGGTCCCGTTGGGTGTCCCGTTGACCCGGGTGGGGCTCTCGGGGTGCACCGTCGCCTGGGTGACCACGTGCTGAGCTTCGGGGTCCCGGGCGGGGCCGGGGCCCTGGGGGGCCGACTCCATGGACGGGTCGCTCGAGGCGGGCCCCTGGGCTGGGGGGGCTGGGTCGGAGGGGGCCGGGGAGACGTGGTTCACCGGTACGGGGACAGGGGCGGCGGCGGCGGCGATGGCGGCGGGCGGGCCCAGGTCGTGGTCCGGGGAGGCGTGCGGCGCCGAGCCGCCGTGGTTCTGCGTCGGGACGGGCGCCAACGGCTCCGCGGCGGCACTGCAGCGCTCGCCGAGCTCCCCTTGCGTGGTCGCCGTGACGACCTGCGAGCACTGGTCTTTGGGGCGCGGCGGCGGCGAGGAGCGGTCCGGGAGGTGGGTGCGGGCCTGGGCCACGGGGACCGGTCGGGACGTAGGGGGCTCGTAGTCCCCGTTGAGGATGTCGGTGGTCCGGATCTCCTCCTCCCTGAGGCCTGAAGCGGCGCTGCAGAGAAGGACAGAGCAGGGTCATGTCATCCATGAATCACACCAGACAGACGGCAGTATGCGGTGTGTCCAGGACATCTGTCTACAGCCTGACAGGCCTGTGGACTTTTGAATTCATTGCCGTCAGGCTCTCAGCAATGTTCCATTACGTCAATCGCGTGTCAATACAAGATGTGGCCAATCAGTAAGGTATTGGGTCGTCATCGGACAGGCGGACTTTATTAAACATCAATGGATTTGAAAGGAGACGCAAAACATTTGATCGCTAGGCCACTGCTTTCAGTTATGGAAAACATTTGTTAGTTGTGATCATCAGATGAAGCTCTGGGAGGTTTCATCATAGACTTTGATGACCAGGTGAGTATTCGATGTACTATCCAACGTCTACGTTATGCTGCTTAAAGGAGACACATTATACCACAAGGTGTGAGTGTGATTTGCCGCTATGGGCCGTTTTGAAAATCGGTCTCTTCTAGATGTACGACGGATAGATCAGTCTGCCAGCCTACCCAGTGGACTGGAGCAGACGTTGCTCATCTGTCCGACATACATCTAGGTGGACACGCCCACTTGTGATGTCAGAAGAGGCGGATTTTCAAAAACGTCTTGTTATGGCAAATCACACACCTGGTGGTATGATATGGGGGGAGGGGGAGGAGAGAGACGCGGCAGACCCTACCTCTCCGGGGGGCACATGGGACTGCTGGTGTGGACGGGGGTGGGGGGTCCGGACATGTCGGAGGGGGTGGAGCAGGCCGCCTGGGGCCGGTGGACCCTCTTGAAGGAGCCCTGGGTGATGTGGTCCCTCCAGCCCACGCTCTCCCCCGAGCTGCGCAGGGCATCTAGGGGAGGGGGGGGGGATAGGTCAGAGGTCATGGGGGGGCGTGGGGGGCACTGGGTTCGATCCCCCAAACGTCTTATTTATCATTTTTTTCCCGTACTCTGACTCTTCTCACCTGTCACGTGTGCGTCGGAGCCGGGCGGCGGCTGGCCGTGCTCGGGGGCCCCGTTGCCGTGGTGACCGCTCCCCGGCGGCGGGGGCAGCGGCGAGGTGGACTCGGACTGGTAGCCCGAGGCGTAGCCGCGGCTCTCGGCGGGCGAGGGCTGGTAGGGCGAGTAAGGGCAGGCCTGGCGCGGCGTCTGGTAGCCGCTGCTGCCGCTGCTGTACTTGAGGTCCAGGTGGGAGTGGGCGTGGGAGCGCGACGCCTCGGGGTAGGCGGCGTGGCCCGAGGGCAGGGGGTCGAAGGTGAACGCGGCGGGCAGGTCGTGCGGCCGGCCGTGCGGCGCGAAGGACGCCACGGTGGCGCGGCGGTGCCAGTACTCGCGCTCCCACTGCAGGTGGGCCTCGCGCTCGCGCTCCCAGTGCAGGGACAGCTCTCTGGCCCGCCGCGGACCCCCCCCACCCTGCTGCTGCGGCCCCCCGCCGGAGTCCCGGTGGTCCCAGTGGTGCAGCTCCCCCGGAGCCCCGCCCCTCTGCGGAAGCTCCGCCCCTCGGTGCTGTAGCTCCGCCCCTCGGTGCTGTAGCTCCGCCTCCCGCTCCCAGGGGTCCAGGCGGATGCCGTGGTAGACGGCGGCGGCGGCGGCGGCGTCGTCCTCCTCGTCCCTGCGCACGCCGCAGTCCCGGCACGGGCAGCCGGGGGGCGCCATGCCGCCCTCCAGCAGCAGGGGGTCCGGGTAGGCGGGGCCCTTGTTGCCGTGGTGATGGTAGACGTGGGCGGGCGGCGGCGGGTGCGGGTGGTGGTGGTGGTGGTGGTGGTAGGGGCTGCCGTAGTCGTCGCCGCGGCACAGCAGGCGCCCGGGGGCGGAGAGGGGGTGCAGGTCGGAGGGGGGGCAGGGGTAGAGGTGGCGGCCGGGGGGGCTGGAGTCGGAGCAGGGGCGGTGCAGGTAGTGGGTCTGGCCGGCGTGGCGGTCCCACACCAGGTCGGGCGGGGGGAGGGGCTGGTGGGAGTGGGGGCTGTAGTGCTGGCACAGGTCCAGGTGGGAGGGCAGGCCGGACTTGGGGCTGGGGGGGTAAAGGTGGGGCAGGATTAATTAAAGAGATCGGCCCCGACGATTTGAAGGTCGTTCAAAGGTCAAATGATAAATGTCAATGTCAACGAATTAAAAGATCGTAAAATCAACGTATAAGAAGGTCAAATAGTAAATACTGTATACCAGTGCACACACACAGTTGAATAAAAAGTACCTTTTGAGCCCTGATTTAAAAGTGTGTTTAGGCAGAGCTTCGATATTCTCAGAAGTTGGTTCCAACATTCAGAGCTTAAAACCAAAAGTGGCCGGACCCAGGAAGCTGGAAGAATTCAGGGTTCAAAACCTCAATGTCCTCAACCTTATCTGCCGCCACCCTTGAGCAAGATGCCCGCACCCCTACCAACACATTGCAGTGAACCTCATCTCATCTTCAAACCGCTGATCCGGGGCCGGGTCGTTGGGACAGCAGCTCCAGCAGGGGGCGCCAGACTTCCCTTTTATAGTTAATGTTAACGGTAAACGATGGCACTAAACACCACAGTGTGGCTCACCTGGCGGAGGGCGTGGCCCCGTGGTGCCCGTTGGTGCCCGGCGCCCGGTCCAGGCAATACCCGTTGGGCATGAGGAGGGTGCGGTCGCAGCCGGGCTCGGCGCAGCGCTGGGAGCGGTAACCCACCCTGCAGGAGCACGAGCGTCCCAGCCTCATCGTCGTCCCCGACGACAGCTCCGAGGGCAGCGAGTCGCCGTCGTCCAGGATGGCGGTCTCGCGCTCGCCGTCGCGGTTCCCGCCACCTTCGATCCCGCCGAGCATGCGGTCAAGCTCCTCCCTCTCCTGCCGGGTGGGCGGCGAGGGGCGGAGCTTGTCGGCCTGCTGGATGGAGGACTGGTTGGAGTGGGCGGAGAAGGTGGAGGAGTCGCAGCTGGCGGACGTGAGCGGGTGATTGGGTCGGTCGTCGATGAACCCGCCCCCCGGGCTGCTGCCATTGGTGGAGGTGAGCGAGCCGGAGTAGGGGCAGCGGCGCTTCTTGATCTGGGCGTAGAGGCTGCCGTCCACTGGCCCCCGCGTGTGGGCGATGTCTGGGGGAGAGGGGGGGCAGGGGGTCAAAGGTCGGGGAAGAATGGAGCAGGGAAGAGAACGGAACAGACGAAGAACGGAACAGACGGAGAACGGAACAGACGGAGAACTGAACAGTGAATTTCCGACGCTGGTGGTGTTCAGATAATGTGCTGCTCCAGTAGACTCCAGTAGACCATTGCAGTGTGGTTCGATTATTCATAAAGGGAGAGATCTCGGCTCCATCTACTCACCAGACTGACGGCACAGTACCCCTAGAGAGGGTATCAAATTCTTACAAATAGGTCAACGTTTCTACAATACATAACTCAAAAATGATTAAGCGATTTATATTTGTTCGCTTGGCCTAAAAAAATTGTAAAGTCCACAGCCCGGGCGTTTCATAATCACCACGGCCCGTCATGGACTGCTCGGGCGTCTGGTAGTGATTCTCTGATTAACCTCCAGATGTTTGTGTGAAGGATCCGACGCGTGTCAGCAGACGGAGCCGAGAGCAGAGGGAGTGTTTGCTGTGACGACCGGAGGAAAAGGGTGTTTGTTGTGACGACCGGTGACGCCCATTCGTCCCCGGAGGGTGAGGGTTAGGGTTAGGAAGGCTCACCTTCCAGGCTGTCCTGGAAGCGCTCGTTGAAGTTCTCGTAGGAGTCCCAGCGCACCACGGGGTCGCCCGTGTTGTAGTCGACGGTGACGGCCGGGTCGTTCTTCTGGATCTCTCGGCCTGCAGGGAACAAAGCGTTCGTGTGTTGTTATGCGTTGTTTGGAACGATGGCTGGGCTGGGGTTGAATTTGTAGATGTGCATGAATGAGTGTAGACAGTAGGGCTGCTCAATATATCGTATTTTTATCGCGATGACGTTATTGGCGTCCCACGATGATAGCTAGTGTTCTCGTGCTATTTTCGCGATATTTTTTTTTGAATAATGCATCCGCAAAAAAAAGAAAACGAAAAAAGAAACGAGCCCCACCCATGCAGTATACCTATACCTCCGCTGTAAAGCAAACCAAGCGCTCCCTGTACGCTTGTCTGTGACTGCGTGGGGGGGGGGGGGGGCGTGGCCTGGCGGCAATTTGCCTCTGAGCACAGTGTGTGGCTCCTACCACTAGGGGGTGGTAGAAATTCGAAAGTTTTTTTTTTTCAATGAATAATCGTGGTAAATAATCGTGATATCAATATTGATCAAAATAATCGCGATAATCATTTTGGCAATAATCGTGCGGCCCTAGTAGACAGCGAATGTTGTTACACCCACTCGCTTCATTAGCCCAGTTCAACAACCACGACCACCACAACCAACGTGCCCCAGCATGCCATGCGTCCCCGTGACGTCAGCACGCCCTAGCAGTAACCATAGAGACTGTCAACATAGTCGACAGGATTAGTGTTTTAATGGGGGTGGTGGATACAGCCAGGCATGTTGGGGAGTACGGTCAGGGGCTAATCTAATCTTATATCGACTATTGAGTCTTTTAGCGGATGCTTGAAGGATATCCAGTCTCTTTAAGGGGCTTCAGAAACATCATTCAGGAGCAGGTAGAGGTTTGGCGCTTTGCAGTAGACATTGAGCTACCTACTACACTATCCGTGTCACTTTATTTGCCTTTTAGTTCTCTTTGCTTTGTTTTCTTAGCAGTGCTATGTTTCAATCAAGAGACACTACGGAATTTTAGCCCCTTAATTATATTCAATATACTTAAATGTACTTTAAACAAAAAGTGTAAGCACCTAAAAAGAAGGGAACCAACCTTTGATCTTCTCCGGCCCGGAGGAGAAGACAAACTCCACCGTGGCATCTGATGGGAACCTCTCGTCTGAGGGGAAGAGCAAATCATTCATACGTTAAAACGCTGTCCCAGAGATATCAACACAACTCTTTTGTGGTTTTTTCCCTAGAAACTTGTATTCATTGCAGTCAGTTGAAAAGTGTGTAAGTATTACATTTCTCTGCCAACTGAAAACCTTGCATAGGGTGACATTGGATTGTACTCACTCCCTCCTTTTGTATACACATATCAAGTGTACCATTCATACCGCAGTTGTAGCTTCTACTACCTTGTGTACTTTATGAATCATCCATAGGTGTTTCCAAAAGGTGAATGAACATTCCCCTCACCTCGTCTGGCCCTAATGGATGGGCCGTTCCGTACAGTGGCTCCTCTGTACCTCAACGTTTTAACTACTAACTACTCACTGGCTTCACACAGAGGGTGAAACCAAGTAAAGGAAATGAGGTAATGAGCGTGTGTATTTCGAGAATCAGGCAATAATCCAGCACACACTGTGACTTTCCTTGTTTTTTTTCCCCGTGCTTCTCCCCAGGGAAACTTTGTTCCAACCAACACGCAGCCCTCATAAGTATAAAAACAAGACATCTCTCCCCAGAGAGCTGTTGCTACATCATTTGGTCCGATACAGAGATTAAGAAACAACCGTTTAACGGGTTAAAAAAACCCGCAGCCAGCTTCTTACTTCAGTGCTAAAGCGTTATTTGCTCTTACACGCTACAGTGGTGTGAATTTATCCCCTTCATGGCCCTCTTCCCAGAGATCGGCCGCTATTAGGACGATTAGTCCAGCGCGGTGATTTACATTTCCACTATTAAAGAGGTTTTTATTCGTGAACAGGCAGTAAGGGCCCATTCAGAACGGGTGAAACCAAGGGCCTTTATTGAGCCCCAAACCCCTCAGGGCCGCGTGTTATGGGTGCTAACTCATACCGGAGCCACCGCTCAAGGCCTCCGTCCCGCCTGACGGGTTGTGAGACGCACTGGTGCGCGCAGAGCCTATAAAACGCGGGGGAAGGTACTCAATACGGCAGTTCATTCGCTTTTCTTCACTGACATCATTGTCATTAGTCTTGTCTTGGCTTTAATAAGGCTGGGTGTGGCGGAGGTGGAGCGCATTATTCATAGCCCTGGTTGGACCCAGAGGGGCGGTGTTTTTGGGGTTTTACCAGACCGTGGAAGTGAATTCAGTCTCTGAGTCTCTCTGTGATTGGTCACTGGGAGGCAAGTTAGGGAAAAATATCTTACCGGTTGTGCACTGCCTAGTTTGTCTCAAAACACTCACTGGCCTGTATGAAACTATGTGCAGATTTACGTTTAATGGCATATTTTTTATGATTGCCCTGGCAATCATCGTAATTCCATTCATGAATGCGCACACCCACATACATACATACATACATACATACATACATACATACATACATACATACATACATACATACATACATACATACATACATACATACATACCTTCACTTCTCCCCCAATGTCTCCTCAACCCCCCCTCCCCCCCTCTAGTCCATCCCCCTTCATTCGTTTTCTCATCCATCGGTTCCCATTCATTTCCTCCTCCTCCCTCCCTCCTCCTCCTCCTCCTCCTCCTCCTCCTCCTCCTCCTCCTCCTCCTCCTCCTCCTCCTCCTCCTCACCTGTGCACGCCTCATCCAGCTCGCTCTTGCCGAACCAGAGCTGACTTCCATGCACTGTGCACGTGTGGAACTGCAGCCGGAACACGGTGTCCCTGTCGGCCGTCTGGGCTCGCCTGTGGTAGCACTTCACCTGCAGGGGGCAGCAGAGACCCGAGAAAGAGAGTCAATGGCAATCTAAGCAGCAGAGCACGTGAAGTAACTTCGAAGAAAACGCGTTTGGATTTGGGGCAGTTTGTGACTGGCAGCTGTTGGATTGCATCTAATTTATGAGATTTACATAATTATTATATTCTAAATATACAATACAAAATAAATGTGGGGGAGGAAAAGTGTTGCGGTGATGGTGTTTGACTCCCATGCATGGCCGACCATGCGACAATGCTAAAATTGACACCAGACTTTATGCCAGGGCGTCGTAGCGCATCCCAGGCGACACATCTCAACGGTTGACCATGTACGGCCCTCCTGATGTTTACAGTCAGCTGCCACGCTGGAAAACTGTCTGGGACGCCAGACTCTCTGAATCGGGCTGATATTGTGTAGTCTGATCCCAGCGTAAATTTTGCCGCTGAATAGGAAGTGTCTGCTAAATAGTATGTGAAGGCAAGTATGGCAAACGTTTGGTGTTTACCATAGTAGTAATAACGTTTAACTGGCTCTGGTGCCCCGTGTGCTTTTAAAGGTCTGTGAGGCTTGAGGAACACTCACCATGATGTCACCTTTCAGTAGGAGTGCTGGGTCCACGGTCACACACAGACGCCTTCCACCCGTGCCCTGTAGATCACTGTGGTGGACACACACACACACACACACACACACACACACACACACACACACACACACACACACACACACACACACACACACACACACACAACACACACACACACACACACACACACACACACACACACACACACCATTCAAACCACAAACAGACACACAGGAAAACTTTAATCTCCGTTTAATCCTGTATGTAGATTCTAGAAGGACAGTCAGTACTTTGTGTGATGCTGAGTACTTGTGAGGCAGCGGGTTAGTGTCAGTTTATTTACAGTTTATTTTTGGGCTCTGAACTCACTAAATGCCGGAGGTGTAGACCAACTGCATGGACTGGTAGATCTTCACAAACGGGTAGTAACCTGAGAGATGGAAAGAGAGAGAGAAAGATGCATACAAAGATAATTGAATTAAATAGATACACACATGGACACTCTCTGACACATACACACAGTCACACATGGACACACAGATACATTATCACTCTCGCTCTCTCTCTGACTCACACACCTTGTTCTCCCTGAAAGTTGGGGAGGGAAGGGATGAGGACCTGATGGAGGAAGAGGGGGCTGCTGTTCATCTTGATCGCCCCAGAGAGCAGACCCCCAAAGTAATAGATATACCTGAGAGAGAGAGAGAGAGAGAGAGAGAGAGAGAGAGAGAGAGAGAGAGAGAGAGAGAGAGAGAGATGTATTTAGAGTGAGAAAGGAGGGAAGGGGAGAGAGAAAGCGAGAGAGGGGGGGTAAAGAAGGAAAGATTAAGAGGTGGGCGAGACAAACAAGGAGGGTGGAGGGAGGGATGTTATTGGGGATAATCGTTATGTTTTAATTGGTCCCAGCCCCGGATTGGGTTCCACTGGGAAAACAGCAGCTTAAGCGGGCAGATGAATTCCACCTCCTCTTCATGGAATGGGCTGTGCGTTAGAAAGGAATGGCGTTCATAAGGCCAAAACAAGTTTATCTGTAATCTGGGTGTGTGGTTGCATGGAGTAATGAATGAAAACACTATGTATCCTCCTACCCCTACTCCTCCCTACCTGTTCTGGGACGGCTGGAGCGATGAAGACACCTTATCCTCACAGAACTTCCTCATGGCCAGGGTACTGAGCGCCTGGTCCGCCCTGCTCGCAGACACACACATAGACACACAGACATGTATGCACACACACGCACATACACATACACACACACGCACACACACACGCACGCGCAGACACACACACAAACCCGTGCAGAGACATGAAGACTATCAGAATAGGTTTCACAATGTTTTTGATATATATGATATATATATAATATGATATATATTATATATATATATATATATATAATATATATATATATATATGATTGTTTCATTTTGTTTTATGTATGATTTTTTTCATCTGTTCCATCTTCACAACATAGAGACACACAGTGACCTACCCTGCAGATATCTTGCTGTAGTGCATGTATGCCGCCATTATCACACCAGTTTTACCCTTGTTGCCCTGTTAAGAGAGAGAGTGACAAAGAGATGTAGAGCAAGAGATACAGACAGAGAGAGGAGGGAGAGGGATGAGACTACCGTTACATGTCCCCGGAATAACTTGATAGTCACATTCTTGTATGGTGAAGCTATGTGGTTTTGTGATAAAGGAATGAAGGCAGAGGCTAATGACCCTGGAGACAGTAGACAACTGCTAGAGTCTTTCAAACTGTTGTTTAGAGAGAGGGGGAGGAGAGAGAGAGAGAGTGAGAGCGGCTAATGAAGTGCGAGAGAGGAGATGATAGTAGAGAGAGAGAGAAAGATATAGAGATCGAGAGAGAGGGAGATAAAGTGGGAGAGAGAGGGAAGGAGGTAACAAGAGCATGATAACGGGAGAGAGAGGAAGGGAGGTGATAAGGGAGCGATAAATGGAGAGGGAGGGGGGAGATAGGGAGTTTTCCCGCTAAAACACAGCGGGAAAAACGATACGATAAAAAAAGGAGAACAAATTAAAAAGCTCCCTGCAGAGAACTTTTTTCTGCAGTCTGGGTGTTCTTTACTTCCTGTCACATTCCAGAGAACATTCCACATGCCGATTCCTTCCTTCAGCGTCCCCCTGAGACCCCGGGAACACGCTCCCGGGAACCTCAACCTCAGTCTGTTACCGTGACGACGAATAAACATGGCCAAGAGTCCCCAGAACGACGGTGATAGGTTGGATGTGGATAGTTGCTGAACATATAGCCAGTATAGCCCTAGCCCGTATGTAGGGCTGAACAGTAGTAGTTGTAGTAGCTGTGATGTAATCACGAGCTAATTACTACAATGTCTACAAAGGTACCATTGTGTCTCTCTGAAGCACGCCCTCCCCTGGCAGCCACCAGATTTTCCCCACCCGGTGGTGGTCGTGACCCTCGATTGACCTCTGACCTTGCAGTGCAGGACCACCACGTGCGTGGGGGATCGGAGGTCAGCCAGGTCTCCATGGCCTTGCACATGGCACAGATCTTGTCCAGGGGGGGTGCGTGGAGGTCAGGCCAGCCAAAGTCATGGACCTGTTGGTGCAGGGAATGGGAGCCGCAGTGTTTTAGATTTAGTGCTTGTCGGTCACAGTAGATCAACCATAGCAAGAATAATAATAATATTTTTCTATTATATTGCGCATTTCTCACACTCGATGGCGCTTTACAGAGTCATGAGCACCCGAGAGGCAAGACCGTGCACGGAATGTTAACGTTGGTGCAAATAATATAGTCCAATATTTAAAATATGAAGCGCAATGGTTTTTGCTGCGCAAAAATGTATGTTGTATGTGTCACTCAAATCTGTTTATTTGGGGGTATTTTTTTGGGTGCACATCTGGAAGTGGAGGGAGCTGGATGTTGTGGGTGTAAGGTTGGATTACATCAATACATTTGGTTGTTTGTAACTGAACGCTCTGCTCACCAAATGATAAAAGGGAGAAACACAAAAGAGAAGAGAGTGACTGTTACCTTTGGATTCAGACGGCTGATGTCGTGCCGCTTTTCAGACAGGTTGAAGAGCTGGGACACACATAGAGGTGATATAGCTTGTTGTACAGTACTATCAATGCAGTATAGTACATGTATCAATAGGTAGTATCATTTAAATCTTCGTTCAATGTAGTGGCAGGACAGTTTAGTAGCTAGGCAGTCCGATGCTCTCACCCCTAGCTGCGTATCAAGGACATTGATCTGAACTCGGTGTGAGTCGTTTTGGATGAAAATGTGTTGACTCTAATTATTCATTGTCAACGATCTTGAGCAAAGCTTCTATTTCACCGTCGCTTCTCCCTATATTCATGTTTGTAATAGTGTACAAATGTAATGCAAATCTTTGTTCTGCTGTAACAAAAACCTTTCTACAAATACAAAACAACAACAGATCCATGGCACTCATTTGACTCCCTTGATTAGAAGATATTTCCTGGATCTGGATCTGGGTCTAGGTCTGACCCTCGGTCTGGGTGTGTGTCTGGCTCTTGGTATGTGTCTTGGTCTTGGTTTGTTATAGGTCTAGCTCTTGGTCTAGGTCTTGGTCAAGCTCTTGGTCTATGTCTGTGTCTGGTGGGTCTGGCTCTCGGTCTGGGTGTGTGTCTGGCTCTTGGTATGTGTCTGGGTCCTGGTTTGTTATAGGTGTAGCTTTTGGTCTAGGTCTTGGTCTATGTCTGTGTCTGGGTCTGGTGGGTCTGGGTCTGGGTCTGGTGGGTCTTGGTCTATGTCTGTGTCTGGTGGGTCTGGGTCTGGGTCTGGTGGGTCTTGGTCTGTGTCTGTGTCTGGTTGGTTTAGGTGTAGTCTATGTCTGTGTCTGGGTCTTGTGGGTCTAGGTTCTGGTCTGGTCTTGGTCTAGGTCTGTGTCTGGGTCTGGTGGGTCTGGGTCTGGGTCTGGTGGGTCTTGGTCTATGTCTGTGTCTGGTGGGTCTGTGTCTGGTGGGTCTGGGTCTGGGTGTGGGTGTGGGTGTGGTGGGTCTGGGTCGAGGTCTGGGTCTGGGTGTGGCTCCAATCTCTCACCAGGAACTTGTCCTGGTGCTTGGAGCGCAGCATGGCGGTGACCTCCTTCAGGTTGAGCCGGTACGACGTGGTACACCGACATGTTCGCACGCAGAAGGAGGGATAAGAAGACGGAGATGATGCGCTCCGGTGATGTAGGTCAGGTCGAAGTCGTAGTTGCGCTCCATCACGCGCTCCATCACCCGGTCCACACTGAAGCTCCTAGGGGAGGAGACCACCAGGGAGAGACGGGGGGGGGGGTCGTGTTGTGAATGAATGAACAATGGAGAGACAGATGATATCAAAGGTGACATGTTACACCACCAGATGTGAGTGTGATTAGGCCTTACCGTCATACGGCTAGGCGTGTCCACCTAGCGGTAGCTAGCTGGCAGACTGATCTATCCAGCACACATCTAGGTGGACACGCCCACTAGTGATGTCAGAAGAGGCTAATCCCACTCACACCTGGTGGTGTAACACGTCACCTTTGACACAACGGACAAGGTGTTTGGAATGACTATGTGTGTGTGCAGGGTACTCTACCTGGGCAGAGTGCTTCTCTGTTTGGTGTAGTTCAGTGACTTGGTCGACCCCTGAGGACAAACGAACAAACTGCAGTTTAAAGTACAACACGTGTTTTTTAAATATTGTTTTGCATTTTTTGATTCAAAATCCGGAATAGTCATTAGTCAACACATCGACCGGTTGGCTGCCGCAAAGGAGAATTTAGGTTGGTTGTTCCATATGGTGATAAAAAGGGCGGGGTGCTATCCATGGGGAGGCCACGTAAGGGGGAGTTGAAAGGAGAAAGATGGAGGAACGTGCGGAGTTGGTGCACGTCGTGTATCACCAAGTCTTGGATGTGTCGAGCCCGCTAATAGTGAATGCCGTACCCCCTATCTATCTAGTTTGTGGTCCCCGGAGAGAGGGAGGGGGAGAGGTACGAGAGGATGGGTGAAGGAAGTGATAGTTGCGGTGTCCAGGGGTGTTAGCGAACGAGCAGCGGCCCCGACTATGCGCCAGCGCTGGTGATATGCAGCGGTCCCATATGGTTAATCACGCGTCTCATGATGACTAGTGACGCGATAGCGAGAGGGGAGGGGCGAGGGAGAGAGAGAGAGGGGGGAGGCGGAGGATGGAGGGAAGAGATAGAGATAGGTGGAGTGGGGTCATATCAGTGGTGGAGGAGCAGGAGTTGAGGATGAGGGAAGGGAGAGGGAGAGGTGGATAAAGAGAGAGAGGCAGGGGAGGTTATGCGAGGGGAAACGCAGAAGGGTTGGGGATAGGAAGGGAAAGTTAATTCAACAAACAGACTCCCTGATGGCCAAACATTCCCACTTCCCCCTGAAGCATCAACATGGACTTTTTACAGGACGACCCCACAGCTGATCGCCCACAGAGGAGAGAGATCAACGGGCCCCCTTTGTTTTACACCTGACCTTGTGACTGAGGACAGGAACTAGGGATAGTAACTAGGCGCCGTAACTAGGGACGGAAACAAAGGACCGTGTCTAGGGGCAGTATCTAGAGACAGTTACCAAGGACAGTAACTAAGGAGAGCAACTAGGGAAGCTAATTAAGGAGAGTAACTAACTAGATGGAGAGTAATGGCATCTTACCAGTTCATTGGAAGGGGCTGGGACACATGGGGAGTGGGCCTGGCAGACAAAGAGAGAGACATTTCATGGAGTTAACAACACATACACATTACTGACCCTTGGTGTATCTAACCTCTAGACACCGAAAAACACCAACAGAACCAACATGTTCAAACAGACGTCCTTGCAATCTCGCCATCAGGAGTGCCGTCAGCTGACACATGGCGCGCGCAACACACACACACACACACGCCACGCACGCACGCACGACGCACGCACGGCACGCACTGCACGCACACACATACATAGCATACATACATACATACACTACATACATACATACATACATACCACAAACGATGACAGGTTAGCGGATTTAACAGTACGTTAAAAAGGCAACCACTCTGGGAACTACTTCAACACGCGTCTTGAAGCGCCATGTAAATCAAACTTGCGTTGTGCCGATGCTGAATCAGTGGAAACATAATTGAACAGTTAACATAAAATATACATGTTCCTGGAGAGAGACTGGATCCCCACTCACACGAGGAGGTATAAATATTATCAGACAGGCCAGACACCAGGGAAAGCATGGAATGACACACAGCAGGGGTGAAAAAAAAAAGAAAGCCGGAGGGACAGTAAAAACATTTCACGTGACAGTCGTAGATAGAAAGCAAGCACGCAAGGACAAGCGGACAGGTCGCTTGGAAGAGTCCAGTGACAGAAAACAGACAGACATACAGGCAGACATACACACAGAGACCCTTGCATGGATGATCGTGGCATGGACAGGCTGCCACACCACACACACACACACACACACACACACACACACACACACAACACACACACACACCACAACACACACACACACACACATCCCTATGCCATGTGGAGTCGGGTGGGCTCTCGCCACAGTGACTGGATAAACAGTCGGAAACAAGCCACTCTTGGAAGACCCCACTAATGAGAGGGGGAGGGGGGTACAGTCAGCTAGCATATACAACACACACATACAAACACACACATACCACCGACACACAACACACAGACACACACAACAGCGACACAACACACACACACACACACACACACACACCACACACACGACACACAACAACACACACAAAAAATAACCATGCCAATATAGAACACAACTAAATGACCTACTGACTGCGTACAACACGGCCGTTGAGATAGTACATTACTATCCAATTACAACATATTTTGAGTTTATGCCGGAATAATAAAATAACATACACAACACTCAGTCACACACCACAACACACACACACACAACACACACACACAC
>OLKM01000567.1:209885-275820 GCA_900291075.1 Melanogrammus aeglefinus | reverse complement strand
CATAAACACACACACGAACACACACACTCACATGAACACACATAAACACGCACTCACACATTCACTCACACACACACACACACACACACACACACACACACACACACACACACACACACACACACACTAGGGGAGCCGTGCTCAGTCATCTCCACAACGGCTTCATGTCATTCTGCTAAACGGCGCGGATGTTGCCTTTCAACGGCGTCATTGCACAATAAACTACGAGCAATTTCATAATGATAACAGGAACCCGGGCAACCTTTATGTTGGGCAGGAAGCTAGGGTCGCCGTGGAAACCGCGGTGATGCTGGTGCGACTGCAGGATGAAGTAATACCACGTGATGACGTAGTGACAGAGGATAAATCTGGGCACACACACAAGTATGTACACAAGTACGGACACAAGACACACACACACACACACACTAGCACATACACAGACTGAGACAGACACACCAGACAGACTAGAGACAGACAGACACACACACACACACACACACACACACACACACACACACACACACACACACACACACACACCCCCACACACACACACACACACACACACAAGCAGACTAGAGAAAGAGAGACACACACACACTGACTATAGAGAGAGAGACACACACACAGACTAGAGACAAAGACCGGAAGAAGGAACAAGATGCAGTGTTTGTGCAGAAAAAAAACACACACAAACACACACACACACACACACACACAGACACAATACACATACAAACCAAGCGCAACAGGACACGTGACTATCAGTCCATCCACTGTCATTACATTAAACGCATTCGGCCATTCTCCGACCCGAACCACCTGACGTCAGCGCCCCGGGGACAGACCATAATAAACACCTGCACGCCGGATGAGCGGAAGCACTCCCCGTCCCTTACACATCTGTCGTCATGGTGATGCACATGGAGAAGTGTCAGGGAGAGCAACACTCTCTACCTAGCCAGGCGTCGCAGTGCAAAGGTGTGTGCTCTCCGTACACCGCGCCCAGGCCCCGCCTCTCACCACACTGCTCTCAGCCAATTAAAACACTCCGGCCCGCTGCTCCAGTACATGTTCAGTGATGCGTGGTGAGCTACAGCTAGCCCAACTACCACTGCCATAGCTGTGGAAACCAAAGAGATACAGTCAAGTCATATGGAGTGGGGGAGGGAGGGGTGAGGGGAGGGGGAGGGGGAGGGAGGGTGAGGAGGGGGGAGGGGGAGGAGGGAGGGAGGGGGGGGAGAAGGGTCTTGCTACACATATCATGCGCACGTCGACACATGTCAAAACAAACATGTGGCGAGATCACGCGCATGCGACGGAGGAGCCTCAAGTGCACGTGTGTGTGTGCGCAACTCTCACGCACTAATACACACACGCGTGCGTGCGTCTCGGTGTGACACAGTATCTATCCCCTGTGCTGTTTCTGTGGCGATCGAGCGGCGATATCGACGCGCTGAATGTCAGACAGCAGAGTCAATAAAGCAGAGGAAAGGCTTCTACAACATGATGACCGGAAGAGAAAGGACTGACCCTCCACACCGACCCGTACATGTCTGTCCTTCTGTCTGTCTGTCTGTCTGTCGGTCTGTCTGCATTGATGTGAGCCACAGAGAGAGGGAGAGAAAGAGAAAGGACTGAGCCTCCACACTGACCCAGTGCATGTCTGACCGTCTGTCCCTCTCTCTGTCCCTCTCTCTGTGGCTCACATCAATGCAGACAGACAGACAGACCGACCGGCCGGCCGACCGACAGACAGACAGGGCAGGATGTCGCTGAGACTCATATATGTGACGAGTGTACACGCAATTCTCTATTTTTTCAGGTGTCATTTTGTGTCTCTTCTTCACCTCCTCTCCTTCCTCTCCTCCTCTCACTGCAGACTCACAGGAGTCACTCGTTCTTGTTTAATGCTCACTCAGGAAGCAGAGACACACTCTGCAACACACACACAGACACATCCACACACACACACACACACACACACACACTTTACTTTAAATATGCACAGGGACCTTTACTCACACACACTTACCCATATACACACACCAACATGCACACACTCCCCCCCCCCCCCCCCCCCCCCCCTCTTTGTCCCCCTTAGCGACGCCATCCTCATTACCAGCCTGAGATTTGACCTCCGACCTCCGGACCAGATGGCTGTTGTTTTCAGAGAGAGAGAGAGAGAGAGGGGGGGGGGGGGAGAGAGAGAGAGAGAAAGAGAGAGAGAGAGAGAGAGAGAGACAGACAGACAGACAGACAGACAGACAGACAGACAGACAGACAGACAGACAGACAGACAGACAGACAGACAGACAGACAGACAGACAGACAGACAGACAGACAGACAGACAGAACGACAGATGAGAGAGACAGAGACAGAGAGAGAGAGAGAGAGAGACAGACAGACAGACAGACAGACAGACAGACAGACAGACAGACAGACAGACAGACAGACAGACAGACAGAGACGACAGAGAGACAGAGAGAGAGAGAGAGAGACAGACAGACAGACAGACAGACAGACAGACAGACAGACAGACAGACAGACAGACAGACAGACAGACAGACAGACAGACAGACAGACAGACAGAGACAGAGAGAGAGCGAAAGAGGACACGTGTGTCGAGTTTAGAGACTGCTGAATCAGGTGGACATACTGTGTGTGTGTGTGTGTGTGTGTGTGTGTGTGTGTGTGTGTGTGTGTGTGTGTGTGTGTGTCTATGTGTGTGCGCTGCGTGCCTCTGAGAACGACGCCACATTTGTCAAAGTAATTGATCATAGCATAGCGGCTGTAGCGCTAAGTGTTAGTGGGAGGGTATATAAGTAGCCCTTTACTATGGAACCAGTACGTCTGATCTCCTCTGTACGTATTCATTGCCATCATATAGCCTTTATATAGCCTATATACAAACATTGCAAGGAACATTTATATTCCAGTGTGTATTGAACCATAATGTGATCATTTGTTATATGTTATATTAATTTCATTCCTGGCCGAGCACCTTTGCTCAAACTTGTCTGTTGCACGGAAATGGTCACTAATTGTCTTTCTTTTCCCCTGCATAAAAAGTGGTTCTTGAGGGTGTTCGGTTGAATAAAACACTGTTATGCTCTTTCACGATTTCAAAAAACCTTTGTTCAAAGATTTTACAATTACACCAATGTATTTTATTTTGCAATGGAAACGTGTGGGCCAACCCAAACGTCCACGTGCTTCCTGCTTAGGCTAGTTAGCCACGATTGAGGGCCCTTAGTTTCTGGTGTGGCTTGCTATCCTGTTATACTGCTGAGCACCAGACGAGCTGACACAGTCCAGGCCCGGCCGAAGCCCTTTGTGACTTTACATCAAACGAAGCCACAAGTCGTTGGGGCACAGGGTTGACATTTAACGGAAAGAGAGAACGAGTGAAAGCAGAGGAGGGGGGGGGGGGGGGCTGCGCGCCTCCCTGCATGTGTGTGTGTGGGGGGGCGCGGGGGGGGGCGTGTGTGTGTTGTTGATGTTGCCTACATGTGTGTGTGTGCATGCATATATCGACAAGAAAGACACGCAGACGAGCATTTTTTTCAGCCAACTACGTGCCTGCGTGACGCGTGTCTCGACTACGTCTTGGGCAATGGCGCCCTCTGGTGGCCACCCGTGTTCAGGCCATAGGGACCGGCAGCTGTGTATCTTAGTAAACAGAACACCGTCTCTTAACGACAGCTGACACCCCTGATTAGCATTCTCACCAAAAAAAACAACACCCTCTCTCTGTCTCTCTCTCTCCTTGCTCCCATATACCTCTCTCTCTCTCTCCCTCTCTCCTCTCTCACCCTCCTCTATTCATCTCTCTCTCTCCCCCCCTCTCTCTCCCTCCCTCTCTCTCTCCCCTCTCTCTCTCCCCCCCTATGATAGCAGATGTGCGTCTGGCGCAGCATGACCGAGTCACTCTGTATCAGAGGTGACAGTCTCCTCATTAGCTTCCGCCCAGAGTGCTGCACATGCCGTTCGCCATCTCCCACTCTCCGTTTACCTCTCCCCCCTCTCTCTCTCCCTCACTCTCTTCCCTTTCGCTCCTTTGTATGACTTCACACATACATGCTCATAGGTGGAGTGTGAGAATGAGAAGGTAGGACAGAGGAGAGAAGAGAGAGAGGGAGAGAGAGAGAGAGAGAGAGAGGGAGGGAGAGAGGAGAGAGGGAGGGAGGGAGGGATGAACAGAGGAGGGTGAGGGAGAGAGAGGAGAGAGAGAGAGAGAGAGAGAGAGAGAGAGAGAGAGAGAGAGAGAGAGAGAGAGAGAGAGAGAGAAGGAGAGAGAGAGGGAACCCGTTTCCATATGAAATCAAGACCTCCAGACAATCAAGTCAGGACCACCCTGTAGAGAGGGAGTGAAAGAGAGATGGAGGAGGATGGGGGGGGGGATGAGCAAGAGAGAGAGAAAAAAAACAAGAACGGGGAGAATTTTTTTTCCATATTGTCACTCCTAGCCCCTGAGCACAGTGGTGTGTGTGTGTGTGTGTGTGTGTGTGTGTGTGTGTGTGTGTGTGTGTGTGTGTGTGTGTGTGTGTGTGTGTGTGTGTGTGTGTGTGTGTGTGTGTGTTTGCCGGGGAATAGCTCGGGTGATAGAATGTGACAGGGCGTTCACATCCAATGCAGAGCTAGTCACACGACACGCCTTGGGATCGGCAGGCAATTGGACCGCACATAACTAAGATGTCTGCTCCCCCTGACCCTAATTGCTGTTTAGCTCATTTGTGAATACAGTCTGTGTGTGTGTGTGTGTGTGTGTGTGTGTGTGTGTGTGTGTGTGTGTGTGTGTGTGTGTGTGTGTGTGTGTGTGTGTGTGTGTGTGTGTGTGTGTGTGTGTGTGTGTGTGCGTCCGAAACGCCGTCTTTGCAAACACATGCAACTGCATCTATTTGTGAAACAATCACACATGAACGCTCGCTCACTCGCTCACACACACACACACACACACACACACACACACACACACACACACACACACACACACACACACACACACACACACACACACACACACACACACACACACACACACACACACACACACACACACACACACACACACACACACACTTATGTTCGTACGAGTGTATTCATTATCTGTTTGCATATCATATTCTATGTGTCTACACACGTGCATGGTTTGCTCTTTAATCAGTGAGCAAACAGAGCAGAACAGCGTGCACCAGAGCGATCATTTAGGGGGCTTGTCTGTCTGTCGGTCTGCGTCTATCTCTCCGTCTGTCTGACTGCCTGACCCACGCCCCCATTAAAAACAGCCTAACTAAGCGATTTCGGGTTCGGTGTCTCCAAACAGGCTTGGACCGCTCCCGTTCTATCTCCTCATCTCGCCGTAATCGCCCACCTCTCGCGTTACCCACCGGGGACCACCTGAAATCAAACGATACCAAGCCGGATATAAAAAAAAAGGGAGAAAAGTAAAACCACATCGGGCTCCTCTGAAGTCTGAGGGGTATAAAATGTCTGGTAATCTCTCTCCATTACCCAGCGTGGGAGAGGAAGGAAGAATGGGCGGGGGGGGGGGGGGGGGGGGGGCAGCTAAATGTGATGATTCATTCTCTTTTTCCTTTTGGTCTATTCTTTCCTAGGCCCTGTCTCTCTTTAAGGGAATGCTCCGTCTCTGAGGGATTTCGTTAGTGCCACTTGTTATCGATTTAGCAGTTGTCAAGCAATCAGAGGAGAGGGGGGAGGGAGGGCGTAGAGAGGCACATCCTCCAACAGAAAGTCACTCAGTGGAGCACATCGGTTTTGGCATTTTTATGGCCCATAAAACAACCATTTGATAAATACGGGTCGATCGATGAGTAGCTAGGCCTATATGTATTTGACTTGGATTTCGTTACTCCCAACAGGGTCGATTAAGACCGCGTTGTTTTACGTAGCCCTATCCCCGTTTCTACATTTATGATTAAGTACATTTTGTATTACTTTTTAATAAAGAATGTGTTAGTGTGTAAACAAATAAATATATTTGAGGTAGGCCATAAGGCCAGGTTAAGCAAGGTAATGAATTTTCGCAGAGGTAGGCCTACCATGGATTACTTGAGGATACGGAGGGTGAGAGCCTGCATTGTAGGCTATTAAAAGAAAAGGAAATTTCCTGTAATGTAGGCCAATTTGAGGAAAGGTTTTGCAGTACAAAGTGAATTTGAGTTTTAAACCTTAAAGCCGGCTGTCTGCTGTCCAATCGACCGCAACTGAGCAAAATCTGCCACCCGGCACCGCATCTGAGACAAACCAGCGGTTGTTCCGTCTCCCACTGCGAGTAAACCTATTTTAGGTTGTGGTGTAAGCAGTTAGATAGACATTAGTTACATTAGTTTAAACTACCTCAATGTAGCATTTACAAGAGGTTACAATTAGGCTACTCCAGCATCAGTTGCACATTTTATAAGGGATATGTCAAAGTAAATGCGGGTTGTGTAGGTAAACGCCACTGCCACATACTGATTTCCGCTTGGCCTATACTGACCTCCGCTGGTATTATTGTGTCATTACAGTCTAAATGGTTATATTTAAATGCCATTTGAAATACAATACTTCTGGGCCTATACTGACCTCTGCTGGTATTATTGTGACAGCATTCGATTATTTCAATGTTGACCATTTAAATGCCATCGAAGAAAAATGTTAAACATAGTCCAACCAATTAAAATGCAGGACATTGAATACAATCCAAAGTATGCATGTCGAGCATAAAAAAATAATTGTCAAGCAAAAAATAAATTGGGGCCTCCTTCATACATTTTTTTTTGGCGTTAGAACACTTTCCAAGGTTTGGTCAGCTCTGCAACCCAACCTCATGAAACAAAAGTATACCCCCATATGAAACATTAGTAAAAATCAACTCGTGGGATATCACTAATGCTGCGTTTTGATTGGCTGAGCTATAGTAGGCTATAGCCTACTAGTAGCGAAAACGTCGGTTGTTGTGTCGAGATCTGTTTCCCCGTCGAGAGGTTTCCCCTAGTCCCGCCCCCGTCCGAAATGAGCTCGAAGGGCGAAGGAAGCGCGCGTTCACAAAAAGCTCGCCCACGAGCTGCTGTGCTCGTACCACAGAGACACTTTGCAGAGTTAAGGTTCAAAACTAAACTTTTTTTTAGCGAGTTTTATCTGAAGATTTTGTATTGCAGAAGTGAAATCCAAATTTCATGACTGGACTGTCTAGTTATATTTTTAAACTGCACATACGTTTTTATGTCTTTATTAACACAACCAACGACTGTTATTTCTAACAATATTTATTTTTTATTTTTGTGAGAGACTTTTCATTTTGAATGTTATGGACTTTTGGAAGGAAGTGTGCTCATTCATTTATGGGCTAAATTTAAAGAGCTATTTTATCATATGTCTTAAATCCAGCTCCATATAACAGGTAAATCACATCCTGACAGCTTGGAATATTACTGTCAGATACTGTTCCCCCTCTGTTCCATAGGAAAGGAGGCTCACATATTTCAAATTCATACTGCTGACTTCAATTTTTCAATTCAATTTTATTTGTATAGCCCTTAATCACCATTACAGTCTCAAAGGGCTTAACAGGCCAAATATTTATGACACCCCCCTTATCCAAAGTAAGACTTCTTTCCCCACAAAAGATAAGTCCTGAGATTTTCAGGCTGATATCATTAAATGTAACCATTTTAAACAGGAACGCATCCTGACAGCTTGGAATAGCCTCCTTTCCTATGGCACGGGGGGGAACAACAGTATCTGACAGTAATATTCCAAGCTGTCAGGATGTGCTACCTGTTATATGGAGCTGGATTTAAGACAGATATGATAAAATAGCTCTTTAAATTTAGCCCATAAATGAATGAGCACACTTCCCTCCAAAAGTCCATAACATTCAAAATGAAAAGTCTCACAATAACTTTTTTATTGATAGAAATAACAGTCGGTTGTGTTAATGAAGACATAAAAACGTATGGAACTAACTAGACAGTCCAGTCATGAAATTTGGATTTCATTTCTACAATACATCTTCAGATAAAACTTGCTAAAAAAAAAGTCAGTTTTGGACCTTAACTCTCTCCAAAGTGTCTCTGTGGTACGAGCACAGCAGCTCGTGGGCGAGCTTTTTGTGAACGCGCGCGGCGAGCTTTTTGTGAACGCGCGCTTCCTTCGCCCTTCGGGTCATTTCGGACGGGGGCGGGACTAGGGGAAACAGATCTCGACACACCTGTTCGGGTAATTTCGGACGGGGGCGGGACTAGGGGAAACGCATCTCGACACAACAACCGGCTTTCTAAACAAAAACAATGGCGGCTACTTCGCGTTTTGGATTAAGTTTTTGACTATTTTATAAGCTCTTTATTACATAAATCAGTTCCAAATGCAACAAAGATGTTTTCACTGCCCTAGAGTTGAATTTTACTAAAACAATTATCCCTCTCGCCCTCATGGGCTATTGAGTCATTGCCCATTCGGGCTCGAGGGATAATTGTTAAATAGCCGTTAACAGCCTGCACACAGTAGGTATTCAGAAGTCAACCTCAGCAAACGCATCAACCCTAGACAGGTTTTGCCCAGCTCCCAGTTTGTTACTGCAAAGTATTTCAGATAGAGAAATGAAGCCCTGACGGTGTCGAAGATAGTGGATGTCTGTAAACCCCTTGCGAGTGAGGGACAGTCTCTAGATCTTATCCAATACGGTTTAGAGCGAGTTATACCACAAATTAAAAATCGGATACGAGATTACGTCAAAATATAATTGTTTATTGAATTATACACAGCACATGAATACATTGAGAACAATCAAATGAGAAAGTACAAAAACCACACAAAATACAGATCAATAGGAAACATTTATAAACAAAATTATGCAGGTTTTCGATCCACGTTTTCTATTGCCTTCCATGGATCGAAACCGAGGCGGAGATCAAGTCAACAAATTAAAGTCAGACCTGTGTATTATTGATACCATATTGTGTTAGACCACGACAGTTTATAGCACAGCATTCGATTATTTCAATTTAAAGCAATCGACATGAAATCTTTGTCTTACTCAATAGCTGGAGAAGCTCTTGCAGCATGGTCTTGCAGTGTTTGAGTGTCTATTGCTCGGGGACCTCACAGCTGTGTGTGATCAGCTATAATGACTACTAGAGCGAGGGACTGTCACAACATAATTTGTGATTGGCTAACGTTATGTTACGTATACAATACTATCATGGTACGTCGACAAATAATATTTTAACCCAATAACTGGGTGAAATAGGTTCCTATTAAAGACAAAATTAATCTGTTACATATTCAAGTATAACAAAATAACATTTTATTGTCTGAGGTACCGTAGTAAAACGTGACGTTGCCAATATGCCAACATATACTCCTCTAGCGCCCTCTGTTGGCAGAGAATTAAATCTACGGCCGAACCATTTGCCGAATCTGAATATTCATTTGATTCTGCATACGTTAGCTCCCATATAAACATGATATTAGAATGGGGGGGGGGGGGGGTCTCGTGTTGAACAATTTAAACAAGAACCATTTCCTACATATGCTCCCCTGTATAGATGTGATGTGTATAAATGTGGTGAGGATTGGTTGAAAAGGCATGCTACAATAGGTTTCTATTGCCAGTTACAAACTCAAACCCCTCTAGATAAGGCCAATCAGCTTTAAGTGAATTGAAATTCAGGATGAATATCATGCAAGTAGGCCCACATGCAGTATAAGAGGAGCACTCCAGATGTTAAATCAAATCAAATGAACAAGGAAGCATCACACGTTTTGTATGGTAGGACACGATGGAATCCTCTCATTACGGGTTAGAGGGGACGGCTACTTGAAAGGTTTCTCAGAGAATCCAAGAAGGTACTCCTTTAACGGCAACCACCATCTGCCAACCAAGTATCAGGCCTATATAAACCATCCATCAAGTGAACCCTCTCGCCCAAGCAGCTGGTGTTAGAGGAGCAGTGGAGGGGAGCGAGTTCCCTGAGAATACACCTCACGCCCCGGGTCTGCTCCGCTCCCGCCAACACACACTTGACCACCCAGAATTTACATTTACATTGAGCCGTTTAGCGGACGCTTTCATCCGAAGTGAATCACGAGTCAGGCTGGGGACACTCCAGGCTCTGCAATCAGAGCGGAGTACCGACAA
The DNA here is from genome assembly GCA_900291075.1 of Melanogrammus aeglefinus. Classification (NCBI taxonomy): domain Eukaryota; kingdom Metazoa; phylum Chordata; class Actinopteri; order Gadiformes; family Gadidae; genus Melanogrammus; species Melanogrammus aeglefinus. The sequence continues at coordinate 265,672 of OLKM01000567.1, read as the reverse complement.
CGGAGGACACCGAAGGCAGTTTGGACCCTCGGCAGAAGATAAAACTGCACTGCTCGGCTTTGATCATAGATATAAACTACCCGAATCATGTCATAGCCTCCGTGTTTTCTGTGTACATTAAACATGATTGTGAATTAGGTCTACATTACGTAATTAAAAGCCTCCATGAGACCTCTCTATTAGCACCTTGCTGGGCCCCCGCCTGCTAGGTTTCTGTCCCTTTCTATTCATGTTGTGTTTTGTTCTCTCTTTTTTTAATGTATTCCCGCATAATTGAAGTGATAAAAGGAAATAACATAAAATGACAAGTAGCAGGGCTGGTGCTATGAGCCCCAAATTACTCATAGTAAAACCTCCCTCTAGGATGTACAGTTCATCCTAATAATGATAGGGATATTAGTTTCCTTAACATAATGCAATTAAATAAAAATAACCCAAAATGGTATCTCTGGTAGACATATTGTCTAAGATTTGTGTGGTGATAGAGAAGTTGAAGCAGTCGCCAATCTTAGAAATCATTAAGGCCTTCTGCAATAGTGTTGCTAGATTCTCGTGGAAAAACATCCGTTTATAGACACGTATCGATGTCGTCCATTCTTCAGTCTGATACTTTAGACGTGAATGAGCTGTTACAACTGCTTCCAGAAAAGGGTCACATTGTAATTGACACCCACATGTATTTTGAAATGAGGCAAGCCAACCCCCGACAACAAACCTCTACCACTATCACTATCACCACCATCAACACCACTACCACCAGCACAACCACCACCACACCTCCACCTCCACCTCCACCTCCACCACCACCACCAAGAAGCACAATACCACCATCCACCACCACCTCCACCTCCACCTCCACCTCCACCTCCACCTCCACCTCAAGAGAAGAAGAGATGAGAGAGAGAGGGAGAGAGAGAGACAGAGGATGAGGGAGAGAAAGGGAAAGGGAGAGAGAGAGAGAGGGAGAGAGAGAGAGAGAGAGAGAGAGAGAGAGAGAGAGAGAGAGAGAGAGAGAGAGAGAGAGAGAGAGAGAGAGAGAGAGAGAGAGAGAGAGAGAGAGAGAGACAGAGGATGAGGGAGAGAAAGGGAAAGGGAGAGAGAGGGAGAGAGGGCGAGGGGGACAAGGCAGACGGCAGCTGCTCTAGACAGGCGTCTTCAGGGGTCCGGGGAATGTTGTGAACTATAGAGCGGGTATCCCTGTAATGTAATGGGTGGTCTCCTAAAGCTGCTCAGGTTATTCTTGGTGGTGGTGGTACCCAGGCTAGGCTACGCTAGGCTACGTCATTAGCACCTCCATCAGGGCCACACACCCTCTGAGACACGTCAGTGGTAAAGAGAGAAGCTTGGGCTTCAAGGAGGTATGACTTGCTGTGATGCGTCCTTGGGACGTTTATGTGTCCCCAAACCCCATGTTTCATACCCCAGCTCACAATGGACAACTTACAATAAAAAGGGTTTTATTCCTTTTTTGGTTTGTGTTACCATCCTCTACCTCCGCTGAGACCTCCAGAGAGAAACTAAAGTAGTAATTAAAATAGTTCTTACCTTAACTGGGTTATTGTTGAGCAACTAGCAGTGTTGGAAACTGAGTGTTTTGTCTTTTGTCTAATTATGTTGCAGAGAGTCTACCTTACATATGATGAAACACTCTTGAATTGTGTTAGCGCTTAATGTGCTAAAGTAAAACAAGTTCTATAGATGTGGTTTATGAGATGAAAAATGACAAAGTTAGAGGACAACATTTATACTATAGGCCTACATATTACACGCTATATAAATGCAGTCCATTTAACATTTGATGGCCTTTATTAGGCGATAACTCTGAGTATTTAGTTGTGATTGAATTTACCAAATTATTGAAACATGAAGAAATTGCCTTTTCTGTGAGTCAGCTAAAAAGAGCCTGTTAAGGCAATAAAACAAGCAAGTCTTTCTGGTTTCCAACCTGAAACATCCCACCCACACTGTGAAACTATTCAAAGGGAATAGGAAATTGTCTATGACAACCGTTTTGCATGCAGTTTGAAAGCACACGCCATTAGCTACTAAATAATAGCTAATGGTTAGGGTTATTACCTGAAACCAAAATGAGGGCCTATATATAGCCCATACATATTAGCATTAAGACCATTCTTCAAACGCATATTCAGTAGTGCCAATGACCCAATGAAATAGTAGGCTACTTCGGTATTACTATAGATAGAATTTCTCGGTAATTTATAACAGCACTGCTGGGTTTTCAAAGATGAACTTATTAATTGCCTATGATGCCAATCGCTCATTCAATTTGAACTCTGATCAAACTTTTAGTTTAGATTTTATTTATTAATAAATCTCGATTGAAATATGTTTGAACAAGGTGTTGAACTATTGACTATACAACCCTGCCTACTCAGGTAATGACTTTTAATTAAGAAGGTAAAAGCTAGGCACTAGGAAATGTATGGGCGCGTCTGCGCGTTTTGCATCAGTGCGTCCTCTGGCGGGCGGGAGGGCCGCGTGCGTAGACACATTTTAGGAGGGCTGTAGACGAATGGGGTGATGTCATTTCAAAACTTAAATCACTCCCCCAAGTCTGAGGTGGTGAGTTGTTTGCCTCTTTTTTTTTCCCAGTCAAGTTCTTTCATATAAACGTCGTGGATCATCCTAACATCGGCGGCGGATCGAGACAAAGTGGTAAAGTGAACGAGAACAACAACGAAGCGACGGGACAGGAGCATTTATTCACAATAGTCTGGAGCCGAGGCTTATCTCTGCGGGGAAACGCTGCTGAACTTTTTTTTTTGCTACAATCACACACCAAAATGAATCGGAGTTTTCATAAATCGCAACCTTTGCGATACGCGGATTGTAATGCGGTGGAGGTTAAAAGCAAGGTGAGTGTCTCCGGCGCACATATCGTATTCGGATTCCTATCTGGCTTTAAACAGAAAGAAATGATAACACATGGTCATCCCATCCCGTAACGGGCGGTAGTAGTCGGGTACAGCTTAGTGGAAATATGGATTGTACAATAAATTGCAAAAATCTCGATGAGAATCCCCTGTGCCTCATGCAATGGGACAAAACGGACGCGTTTGGAACCGAGTGCACGTTTTGTACTGCGTGCATAGATGTGTGTATTTTACATTACGATGCACATTGTAGTTGCGCCACGGTGTCCCCGTCCCACCAGCCAGTATAGGACGCTGGGAGTGTGGACCTATTGATGCGACTGCTAATGTTTTGGAGGGCTTCAACCCGCGTATAACCAGGAGTTCATAGGGAGAAGAAATACCACACGGGGAATATTTCTGAATCGCACTGAAGTGATCCCACTAACTTAATTATTAATACAATGCCAACAAGCGTCTTTTCACAGACGTCAGTGTGAGTCAGCGAGTATTTCAACTTTAGGATAGTGTGCCCGTTTCCCCTCACATCCCGTTCCTAATGTAGTATAAAATGCAACATAATGGATGGTCATGAAGTCTCAAATTATGTATATTCTTTACTCCCTTGATTCAATTCTCTGTTGGTCTCAAAAGACAATTCAGGCTCAGGATTATAGGTAAATAGACATCCCATGTGTCACCTCCACTGGAAGGTGCATCACAAGAACTGTCATCACTTAAAAATGCACTATGGCCCAAGGCGAAAGGACCTGGAGACCCCTCCTCTCCCACGATACCCACCATGCCTCCATGTTCATGTGTAAATCAATGGCGAAACAAGACGTGACTCATTCACTCAAATGCAATGTGTTGTAGTTTTGGTGGCCGGGTATCAGGGTATGGGCTGGGTGGGGTGGGGTATGGTGCAGGGGTAGTGACGAAAGAATGCTGTGAGAACTCTCTGCTATGGGAACGCCGTGGAAGGGTGGGGGCGCGGGTCACGTCTATTTACACTGAAGTTGGCTGTGGTCCATTTGTTTCGTCGCTGGTGTGAATGAGCGCTGCTTCCAAAAGTGAAGGCTCCCCTATTATCTGCCCGGACACTCCGCACTCCGCCTTCAGCTCTGCCCTTATTCCTAGCCCCAGTGAAGACTGACATGACCCAGTGGCAACGTTGAGAGAGAGGGCCTTGTTTGTTTTTTAATGCCTAGCTCTCTTTCTACCGGTCGGATCGAAGACGGATAGGCTTTGACTTGTGCATACATGAACGCAGTATTGCATAACAAGACAGTAGAGCAGGAGGCCTTCCCTGTTGTAGAAATTTTCTGAAGCGCATGCCTCTTCCAATTGCAATGGAGGACAGGTAAACCTGTATCTATTTGGCCATTATATGTTTTTAAACCTTATAAAACACTAATGTAAGTGTGTCCATGGAGGGGTAAAGTCAGGCCAGTACTGACACCAGCTGATGGGAGTGCGCAGGTCACAATGGTCACCTACACAATGGCCTCAGTTGCAAAGGAAGGTGTCAGAGCAAGTGAATTCTCGTCCAAGTTCAACAACAGATGCGGGATTGGCTGACAAGGTCTGTGACCGTGTCTCACAGGCTGAAAGTGTGCGTGTGCGTGCGAGGACGCTTGTCATAGGTGTCAAGCTATTGTCACTCTCGCTCGAGAGCCAGGGCATCACTTGTCCTTGCCATCCCACATTGTTCTCAGAGTGACTCACGGCTCTATTTGCGTACCTACGAGTGAGCCGTGATGTCACTGCATTCACCTGCCAGGGCCATTGTGGTTCCATCTATAGATACACCAATCAGATCAGTAGTGATCCTCTTTGTGGTTGGACCTGGCTTAGCGTACATCGCTCCCATCGCTGGAGGAAGAGGAGATGGCTAGTTGTACTACTGAAAAACGACTGTGTACTACTGTGCTCCAATTTCAGCCAACTGAATCAAAAGTGTGTCTGATGGAATGCGAGTATTGGATTGGGTACAGTTGGCAGCCATTTTGAAAGGTTAATGTCGTTGTCTTGATCGCCCGCTCGATAATGTCAATGCCCTGACAGTTTTTCACTCGGGTGAAGAATAGTAAGGGTCACAGGCACTTCAGAAGTCCAACCTTATTTAATTGTTGTGCCCTGACTCAACTATTTGTTTAAATTCCTCATTCTATAAAACAAAGATGGATAGGTACTCTGTGATAGAGATTACAGATGACATTCCCTTCTGTTTTGTCCCTGTTCTATTCAAAGTACATTTGTGTACTATTGGAGAGTACACACAGTCTGAGAGAAGCCCAACTGTTCTGTGTTAATACTCTTATCTTCAGATAGTTCAGTGGTAAACAAAGCTGTTCGGGAAACAGCTGAGGAAATCCCATTAGAACTCTGGTGGACCAGTGTGTGAACGTGCTTGAGATAAACGGTTGATATTGTAAGTAGTAAACAATCGCTGGAGAAAATGTTTACCACGTTTGCTGCTGCCGTCATCTTGGGCAGATTTAGGGACGGGTAATGATGCAATTCATGATAATTCTCTTTAATCGGACGATAGTTCTTTCCATTACAAGTTACCAGAATCCAAATTGATGTCTTAAATGGGCTTGCTTATCTGCCAATCAGCCAAGAAAAACCAAACTATTCATTTGTTTTTCATCCATGAACCAAATATTTGAATTGAACTGCAACATTTAACAGCAAATGTTCTTTGTACATGTTGAACTACTTAAACAATTCATGGATTATCAAAATGGGGTTCTAGTAATGTTCTGTTGATGGACAAATCTATGAATAAACTCATTGTTGAAGCCCTAGGGCTCGAGGGGTCGGGTTTAGTCCGGGTAGCCTTGTTTTGTTTTCTTGTGGGACATGTGTGGTTAGCAATATTTGGACCAACCCAGGGGTTTTCTTGTTGACTATGTGTGACCCTGGTCTGTCAGCGCTGGTTTCACTCTCCTGAAGGTCTTATCAGCGGGGGGGGGGGGGGGGGGGGACGACCTGAGGTGAGGTGATAGTGGAGGTAGTCAGTGGGCTCGTCCTTCATTGACAGGACCCCTGCAAGAGTTTCATCAAATAGCTTGGTGGATTTTAGGTCACTAAAAGAGCCTTCGCTAAAAAGCGTATGAGAGGGTCTTGTAGAATTGGTTCACACGATTTATTGTTTTGAAACCATTGGAGAAATTTAAAAACCGAGACCATCTTATTCCTAAAACGGAATACAAAATCAGTATCAACAAGAAGTCAGGGCTGTGCTGGCGCAAAACAACATAGCTAGCATCCACTCCACACACTAGTCAGGGGTGACTAGATGCAGCTTGTTCCAACCTGCTCAAACGATTGGCCAGAAGGTGCGGTGATGTCAGTGTTCATGTGGTGTATTCTTAGTACAGGGTTTAAAATGTTAGGCCAGTGATAAATATCCCCGTGTTCAGACTTGTCCCAACCCCTTTTTACTAGTTTCTCACTCCAGCTTACATCACACACAGTTTGCACCTCTGTCACGACAATCACCAAGAATTATGTTCTGTTAATTATGTTATGTTTTTAAAAAGACATGCATACAACATCTCGCACATATTTTGAGTTGTTCTTTGTTCTACTTTACGTTATCTGATGTTCATATTGTTTGACATTAACCTGCGAGTGCAGATGACTGGCGAGGTGTGCTGCAGAAACCAGTTCTCCAACTTTCTAAAGGTGTCCTTCAAAATGTTGCTTGTGTCTTTGCGCCGCTTACGCGTGGGTACGTGTGTGTGTGTGTGTGTGTGTGTGTGTGTGTGTGTGTGTGTGTGTGTGTGTGTGTGTGTGTTGCCGTGTGTGTGTTGTGTGTGTGTGTGTGTGTGTGTGTGTGTGTGTGGTGTGTGTGTGTGTTGTGTTGGGGGTGGGGGGGGGAGTCAGCTTTAATCTGTACACCAGGCTGCACATGCAGTTCCCCAGAATGTCGTGTGTTCACTCACGATCCTTTGCTAATTACAGCGTAGGCTCCTCTCCCCCCCCTCCCCTCTGCCTCTCTCCTCCTCTCCCCCGGCTCTTCTTCTGCTGCTATCTGTGTTCTGCCGTGCTTCCTCCCCTCCCACCGCCATATGGTTCTTCTTCTTCCCTTCCTTTCCCCTCTCCTTTGTGACCCTCTAATGATGATGTAGAGAAAACACGCCAACGCGACTCACCAAATAACAGGAGTGCCGTGGCCTTGGCCAACCCCACCCGCTGCACCCACCTCCACCCAATCCCACCGGTACCATCATGTCTCTCTGTCCCATGTTGACTCCATCTCTCTTCGGGGGGGGGGTCACCTCTTGTTGGTCGCTCCAGTGTGGAGGTCCCTGACCTGAACACCAGATGACCAGGGAGTCCTGTTTTGCGTAAACGAGCTGCACGACGTCACAACCACCGCTTAGTCACCTACCTGGGTTGTTCTGCCTTTTGTTCCAGCCCCCTCCCCCCCACACCCCCCCACCCACCCCCACCACACCACCTTTTTTTCCATTTCCTGCCTCAAGTTGGGCAACCGCTTTTGAGTGAAATCGTAGGTTTTAACAGGTTAATTGTCGTTTTCCGTCACGGCCTTGCGACTGTGTCGGGTTGTCGCATCGGTAACTTTATACTACTAAATAAGATATCAGGCCTCCTGAGAAATGTAAATTTAGCTCTCTGTTCTTTTTTTCATGAAGACCGGCTTCCTGCTCGCTTTGTAATTAGTGGAAGATACCATCGCTAGTGCTCTGTTGAAACCGGTCTCTGAGGATTGCAGCCAGTTTAGTCATCTGCATATGTCCTGCAGGGAACTTCCAGTGTGGTTTTCAAAATAAAAGCTTACCTGTGTCAAAAAATAAAAGGCTTGCTGACTGTATCAAAGTAAAAGCCTGCCTGTATCGAAAATAAAGGCCTTTCTGTGTCGAAATAAAAGCAAGCCTGTGTCAAAATAAAAGCCTTTTTTACTGTGTCAAAGTAAAGACATGGTGCTTCCAGAGTGAACTCGCTCGCTAGCTTGCTAGCTCTGGGGTTAACGAAGCCGTCCTATCTTCCTCCTCACACGTCTTTCTCCTCTTCCTCAGTATGGGGCGGAGTTTCGGCGGTTCTCGGTGGACCGGGTGAAGCCGGGGAAGTTTGAGGAGTTCTCCCGGCTCATCATGCACATCCACCGCATCGCCAACATGGAGCTGATGATCGGCTACGCCGACGTGCACGGTGACCTGCTGCCCATCAACAACGACGACAACTTCTGCAAGGCAGTGTCCATGGCCCACCCCCTGCTACGCATCTTCATCCAGAGACAAGGTAGGCGCACACGCAATCAGGAGGTCATAGGTGCACGTTGACATACACACCGTGTGAAGACGCATGAGTGGTAAATGGACTGCATTTGTACACAGGGTGTCCGCGCATCCTTAAAAAGTCTTAAGAAGTCTTAAATTCACGTTTCTGAATTTAAGGCCTTGAAAAGTCTTAAATTCGTTACAAATGTCATATGCTGGTCTTAAATACTGTAACTCAAGGTCTTAAATTTGTCCGGGCTGGACAATTTTTTCTTTTTCTCGTGAGACTTTTCAGGAAAGACATGTAGAGAGGCTTCTTTCTTGCTAGCTGCATATATAACAGTTGTCTGCGTGCTTGCTAGCTAGTCCGCGACAATGGGTAGGTGAATGAGTCTCATTGAGTGACACCCATGCTATCCTTGGGTTACAATACAGCGGGATCCCCCCCACCATCGCGTGTTTTAGGTCTTAAATGTCATTCAAGGTGGCATTAAAAAGGTCTTATAAAGTCTTAAATTTGACTTGCTGAAACCTGCAGATACCTTGGTACAGCGCTTTTTTTAACCACTCAAAGCGCTTTACAATATTGCCTAACCTTCACCCATTCATGCACCCATTCACACAACGATGGTGATGTCCACCATGGAAGGCGACAGCCAGCTCGTCAGGAGCGGTTAGGGTGAGGTGCATTGCTCAGGGACACCTCAACACTTAGCTAATAGGAGCTAGGGGATCGAACTAGCAACCTTGCAGCTACCAGCCAACCCGCTCTACCTCCTGAGTCACATGCCGCCCAATGACATGTACGCATGTATGCATTCAAAGGCACATGCATACACGCATGTGTGTATATACTTCCAGACATAAACAAACACGCACACGCTCACGGAGCAAGACAGACGAGTGTGTGAGGGAAGGTGAGCCTTGTGGTACAGCACCTGGCTTCAAGTGTGCTACATTGGAACTGGGCTTCTTAGAACTTCATCTTGGGTTTATTTTTAGTGGTGTGTATTCCTGGGATGCCATTGATGCTTTTGAAGCATGTATCCTGTGTTTTGACTTTGGCAACTCATTCAAAACTTTTGCTGCGGAAAAGCATAAGTTGCCAAGGGGTTATACCTCAATAATGCTTTTTCCTCTCCTGTGAATTAGTGTGTGTGTGTGTGTGTGTGTGTGTGTGTGTGTGTGTGTGTGTGTGTGTGTGTGTGTGTGTGTGTGTGTGTGTGTGTGTGTGTGTGTGTGTGTGTGTGTGTGTGTGTGTACTTGTGCATTTCCTGACCCCTTATTGGCTATATCTGTCTATATCTGTTTCTTTTTTGTCTGCCTCAGCTAAGTCCTGTGTCTTAAACAAATACACACACACACACACACACACACACACACACACACACACACACACACACACACACACACACACACACACACACACACACACACACACACACACACACACACACACACACACACACACAGTGGCTGTCACCCCCATAGAAATCAGGTCATTGAGCCCAGCCTGTATCCCAGCATACCAGACATTACTGGTAGACAAAAGATCTGCATGAAAAGAGAGGGTCCTTCAGTGTGTGTGGGGCGGAGGTTTTCTCAGGCTGTGTGCGTGTGCTTGTTGCTTGGATATGTTTAGTCTCAGGACGCTCCACGGTAGCCCTACACTCACAGGGGGATCTCACTTGATGTGGAATTCTGCGTTCAGTTCCACTACTTGGCCTGTGTTTAGGGCCAAGATGGCCACCAGGAGAAAATGCAAATTGTTGTAAGTGTAGTGTGGCGGTAAAACGACGACCCACAGACAATTATTGTATTCCCTGCTTTTTGAATGCAAGATAAACCCCAAAGCCTACATTAAGGGGGTTTATTTGAACGGTAGTCAGCTTTGTCGGATTTAAAAAATAAATCTGTTCCTCCAGTTTGAGACGCCATCGTTATTATCTGGATTATTCTCCACCGATATTTGATTCATGACGATGGACACTGTTTAATAATAAGGGGCATATGCCACAGAAATGTAACCAAACTGAAGAACGGCTGTTCTGATGCAATCCTGGTCGCAATGGCAACCGTGTGTGTGTGTGTGTGTGTGTGTGTGTGTGTGTGTGTGTGTGTGTGTGTGTGTGTGTGTGTGTGTGTGTGTGTGTGTGTGTGTGTGTGTGTGTGTGTGTGTGTGTGTGTGTGTGTGTGTGTGTGTGTTGTGACTCAGTGTGTGAGTCATAGCCAGCTCTGTGACCATGGGTTGGGGGTCTGGATGCTACACTAATCTTTTAGCTCCCCAGACTCACTGTGGAGGCTTTTGTTATTGAACTAACAATGAGGTATGTGTGTTTGATTCTGGTCGAGCATATGTGTCTTACCGTCTGTGTGTGTGTGTGTGTGTGTGTGTGTGCGCGCGCATTAATGTGTGTGTGTGTGTGTGTGTGAAGAGGCGTCACTCTGTGATAGCCAGGCGTGCCAGGCAGTGCTGTCCTTCAAGCGTGCAGGTCATTGCTCGGTGGCTGTGTGGATGAGCTCACTGGTTCCTTCTGGCCCTGCTGGGAGGCAACTGGTCTAATGCATACACACACGCACACGCGTCGCGCAAGCGCACACACGCTGTTCAAAGTCTTGTTCAACTTCACTTGGCCCTTTTGGCTTGCTCTTCGGGTGGTTTTTTTATATAGCCACAGCTTTTAATTATTCACAGCGTGTTGCATTATTTCTATACAGTTTTAGGGACGGGTGTCATCACTAATACATTGGATACCCAGCAAGGGTTGGGGCTCAGAGGTGGGACTGTAGTGGACCTCTGGAGGGTGGGGGGGGGGGGGTGTTCAGGGTTCAGGGTTCAGGGTCTGAGACACTTTCTATGGTATCTGAGTTGGCATCTTCCTGTGTGTTTTAAGTGTTTGCTGTGCAAACACGTCAACAGTGGCTAGACCACAGGACATCCTGCGGTCAGCCGGCCAGAGGTGCAGATCTGGGTTTGACTAATGACCTTCCTGGGATCTGAAGTGGAGGAGAAAGCACTGGTTCACCTGGAGCGCTGAGCCAGGTCACCCACCTGACCCCATGCAGTCTTTGCTCCAGTCCTAGGGAGATCGGATATCCTCATGTTTTCTTTTGAACCGGCCCGCTCTTCTGTGTGTGTGTGTGTTTTTGAAGTTGTGCGCACGAGACCGTTACGACATCCGCTATTTTCTAACACACACACACACACATACACATACACATACACATATACACACACACACACGGGGGGGGGGGGGTCCAAAGGATCATTGTTGGTATGATCCCTAAAGGCATGTATGCTTGGTTGTCACGGTGTGGCTTTTCTTTTTTGTGCAGACGTGACACTGTTGCCTATTATTTGCTACGGGGTGTATGATGACGGGCTGTGTGGAGCGCGCCCAGGGAATAGCAGTGAGTGTACACTTTACAGCTTTGTCTCACAACAATGCACAATAAAGTGCATGAGCACACAGGCTTAGTCAAAGCACCGCCTATCGCGGGACAAGACAATTCTTGTTCTCCCCTCGTGGTTACAGGAATGTGTTTTAAGAGTGAGAATGAGAATTACAGGTTTTTTAAGTTGCAAATGCCGCAAGACTGTTTTTGTTTTTATAGAGGTGGATCTTGATAAAGAATCACACACAAGACAGTTTGCCCTATTTTAGAATATTTATTATTTTCTTCCAAAATACCAAGTAACCTTCCACCAAAGTGCTTGGAAGCACGTGTACGGCGCGAACCACCTGTTAAAGGTTACACTCCTAGTAAAACCCATGTTCCCTCATTATCAGGGGATTAGGATTCCCCAACAATGATCAGGTTAATGGTAATAGCGTCTCGCGTCTCCTGTTTATTTACTCACGTTTCCCCAAAGGCACGGTGTGTTAGCTTAGCGTAAGCTCCCCGATAGACCACAACATTAGCCGTGTGATTGAGTCAAAACACCCCCAGTCGAGGTGCCGGAGGAGGTATGTGTTGTGTTGTTTTTATATTTAGACCGCAGCGAGCCACCCGGCCCTGTGTCAGTTCTCTTGCATAAATCCTTAATCCATTGGTAACAAAGCCACTACTGTTGACAAAATATAGACACAAACTGACTGGATTCGTCTTTCGAGGAGAAGCTTCCGCTTTCTGGACGCAGATCTGCCTATTTACTGCACCATCGTGGACGAATACCATTCGTATTCGAAAGTTGTTATTTCACTGCTAGATTACAGCTGGATGTAGTGTGACTGATTGGTGGGGAGGTTAAATGTTTTGCCTGTTTTTGTTAGTGAAGGTCTTGCGTGAATGTTGTTGAGAGGGTCATTGTTGTGGTGCAGGTATCTGTGGTCAGCCTGTATATGACAATAGTCCTTGGAAACAGCCAGCAGGACCACTGTGTGTGACTTCTGTGTGTGAATCGGAGAGGCCTTGTGGGGACACAGTGTCGTAGCTCACGTTGTAGGGAAGTCGTTGAGGGTGGTAGGTTTGTGGGGTCTTATCTGTGTCATTCAAATAGCAACCCTGTCTGTATTCCATTCAGAGGTATAACGTACACTTATCTGAATATGATATTCAAATAGGTTTTTATGCTTCGATCTGTCCTCCTGTCTTTTGTTATTGCTCACACTTAACAGTGTATTCTTATCTCTCCTCGTAAGGAATAATTCAAAGTAGGTCTCGGATAACGCTTTTCAGGACGTCGGGCAAATACTACTGCCATTGTCTGCCAGACAGGAAACCATTTATTTAATCACTGGCTATGCTATTTATATTGAAACAAAGTGGTGAATGATGATTTGCGAATAAGAGCATAGTTGCCTTCCTTGTAGACCTAGACATAAACACCCAAGTATACTCAAATCTACCTCATTCATTCATGCATTGGACTATGTCTTGCTGAAGTCCGAGAAAAAAAAATCATAGAATCTTAGAAATGTCAACTGTTCCAATTATGTGAACCGCAACCTAACGACCTGAACGGACCACATAATCTGCTTCAGCGGCGTGCCTGCGTGTCAGCAGTCTGTTTTTCTCCCCAAAAAAGCGAGGGACAGAGTTGTTTGTGTCGGCAACTGCAGCAGGCTGAACTCAGACTAAACTCTGAAGGAGACACCAAACTGGGAGCCAGCACCACTTGGGATGCAGTTTAAAAACACAGCTAGGCCAAGGCCATGCCTACAACGTGGCCACACACACACACACACACACGCCACGCATGCACGCACGCACACAGGTCAGCTAGCCGTGCTATCTCCACAACACCTGTGAAAAGGACAGTGCTGGATGGGAGTTTCACGTGAGAGGCACAGGTGGGTCCCTGAGTTCACATCATGCTAGCAGGACTAGAGAGGAGACGCCAGTTCAGCCCTCAAAAGATCAGAACAAAAGCGTTCCAACGCAGATCTGTTTAGCATTTATTTTGACTACCTCTGGCCTCAATGCGGAGCAATACAGCTTTGAAGTCATCTGAAATAAGAACGTAAAAATTTTATTGATCAATTTTACTTTTTTACTTGAGCCAAGCTCAGCGTGAGTATTGTTAACGTTGATTGATTGGCTACCGACAGTGAGGTAATCTCACATATCTAACATGCAGAGAACACATGTTAACGTCGGTGTGGACGTCTATTTAATGTTCGCCAGTGTGGACCTGTTTTCTTTATTTAATGTTAACTATTTGCCCTCTCTACAAACCCTGGTCTGTGAGTAGAGCCATATGAGAGAGTAAACACATTTTAGTTTCTGTTTTCATCAAAGGACCCGTATCACGTCAACTGCTGGGAAATATTGAAATAAAGTGTGTGTGTGTGTGTGTGTGTGTGTGTGTGTGTGTGTGTGTGTGTGTGTGTGTGTGTGTGTGTGTGTGTGTGTGTGTGTGTGTGTGTGTGTGTGTGTGTGTGTGTGTGTGTGTGTGTGTGTGTGTGTGTGTGTGTGTGTGTGAGGCCTGTGTCCAATTGTAGGCACCAAGTCATGGTTGAACCAGACCACAGCAAGAGAAAGTGTCTGTGAGACAGATGTGTGTGTATGTTTGTTGGACATCATGTTTGCCTCACATCAGCGTTTGACCCCCGGTGGTTACTGGTGTGTTCAGCAGAAACCACATCCAGGAAAGGGGGATGGAGAGAGACTGTACTAGAAGTCGCTACTATAAACTGCACGGATTAAACGCGTTGCCTTGTCACAGTAAAGCGAGTGCAGACCACCATTCAGGTGTAGCATTTTAAGAGCTCCCTATTGTCTCCGGAGCTTTCCCTCCTAATGTACTGGTCTCTCACGTTAATCCGTTGAACTTAAAGATAAGTTGACTAACCACATGAAAAAGACGATCTCTCTCTCTCTCTCTCTCTCTCTCTCTCTCTCTCTCTCTCTCTCTCTCTCTCTCTCTCTCTCTCTCTCCTCTCTCTCTCTCTCTCTTCTCTCTCCTTCTCTCTCTCTCTCTCTCTCTCTCTCTCTCTCTCTCTCTCTCTTCTCTCTCTCTCTCTCTCTCTCTCTCTCTCTCTCTCTCTCTCTCTCAGAGAGAACTTTTTCATGTGTTCAATCGAGTTATTTATAGCATGCTGTCTTTACGCTAGGCCTAGCCTTATTGTGCACGGCGATACTATAATGGTCCCCTTCTCTCCCTGCGCAACATCAAAAGTGTCTTTGAGAGGGCCCGTCCATTATGTCGAAGCTGCTCGCACTTCTGGTCTTTGTGCTCCACATCTGAGCAGGGCCCCGGGGCCCGGGCCATGAAGAGTGCTGGTTGCGTAAAAGGTGTAAAGATGATGATAATAATAATACAGTACATGCATGTTATAATGACCACACCCCCGCCGAGGTCAGACCAGTCGTCTGTTCTACCGAGGGGGTTGTGGATGCCCTCTCTCGTTCTTTCTTTCTCACTGTTATTCATTCTTTCCTACTTTTCCCTTTTCTGTAAATGACTTTTTTCTTTCATTAAATTTGGAACGTCTTTTCAGTATGAAAAGGATTGAGCATAGTGTCTGTCTGTCTGTCTGTCTGTCTGTCTGTCTGTCTGTCTGTCTGTCTGTCTGTCTGTCTGTCTGTCTGTCTGTCTGTCTGTCTGTCTGTCTGTCTGTCTGTCTGTCTGTCTGTCTGTCTGTCTGTCTGTAAGCTACTGACAGACTGTGTCTGTCTGTAAGCTACCTACAGACAGACGGCTGTCTTGTCCCTTCACTGACCCCACCGTCTCCGCCTCCATACAGCGTAGGTGCTTAGACAACCGGTCTTTACACCAACGGCCCATTGTTGAGGCTGGATCGTACCAAACAGCAACACCACAGGGCCCGCCCCCTTTATAGATCAGCTTCTGGAGGGAGGGAGGGGGGGGGGGCCGGGGGCTGGGGGCTGTCTGCATTCCTGGACTCCGTGCTCCAGGTAGCGCTTGAGACCGCTCCAGATTCCTTGCATATTAGTGTCTGCCTCAGACCGTTAGACTTACTGGAAGCAATGGGGGGAAAGAGAAGAAAAAAGACTGGTGGTTGAAGCCGAGCGGGTGTGGCCTTTTGGGGGGGGGGGGGGGCTAGGGGTCGGGGGTCAGGCTGACAGGAGAGGGAGAGAGAAGGGGGAGCCCACCCCTTTCAAGTTGGTTCCGTAACCAAGTTGGTTCACTCACTGGCGCTGACCAAGGCGCTACTCTGTGAATGTACATAATGGCCGCCCTTGAGTCTACCCAGGTCTGGTGAATGGTTAACACTGATTGGGTTTGGTGGTCCAACAAAGCGCAGTGTTCAAATACTCCTCTCTGCTCTTCCCAGTGCCCTGTAGCTCCAGTACGCACAGCACAACGAGAGTTACAAGCTGAGCGTTGGGACGCTGGAGGACGGTTAAGCAGGGGGGAAAAAGGATCAATTCCGGACGAGTTTTGCGGTGAAGAAGTATTTCTTGATGAGTGATTGGCAAAGCCTCCGCAGATACTGTCTCCACAGCATAAATGCCTTCGGAAATGTCTCCTCCCATGTAAAAACGCTGCATTTGTAATAAAACTTGAACCACTGTTTAGTGTGTGTGTGTGTGTGTGTGTGTGTGTGTGTGTGTGTGTGTGTGTGTGTGTGTGTGTGTGTGTGTGTGTGTGTGTGTGTGTGTGCGTGTGCGTGTGTAAATGGCTTCCATGCGCGGTTGCCAAGCGCAGCAGAATATCACAGTAGTGATCAGTCATGTGAGGGTTTCGAGGAAGAAAGGGTTTGAAGAAGAGCGAAGCGAGAAAGCGGGATGGCAGGGACCACGGTAGGCAGGTCGTGTCCGTCTTGCGGTCTGGCCCCCCGGGGCACGCTGCTGATGCAGAGGTCTGCGCTCCACACAGCTCTCTGGAAAACTGTGTGCGGTGGAGGAGCGGAAGGCCACGCGTATACACAGAGCCGGTCCAAGTGTAGAGACCTGAACCGCCAAACACAGACGAGCCCCGGATCAGCTGCACACAGAGCCGGTTCGAGTGTAGACCTGGACCGCCAGCTACAGACAGGCCCTGGATCAGTTGCTGAAGTGAGGTGGTGTGTTTTGTTTTTTTTTTGTTCTTTGCAGTTCATCCAAGGAAAACTCGACGTGCGAAAGGCCAGTTTCAGATTCCTGCATTCCCATCGGCAGCTGATGGATAAACAATCTGGCTCCTATATAAAACTGCACAATAGACACAATAGTTCCGCTCTTCCCATTGGTCAGTTGTATTCCTTTTGTGTCGCTCTTCCGGCCGATTCGAATGCACCTGTGTATACTGGTGTAGCGTTACCCAGACTGTAAACACAGAACTCTTTTGGTTTAAAGAAGCTCTGCGTCACAAACCACAAATTCACCAGACTGTGTGTGTGTGTGTGTGTGTGTGTGTGTGTGTGTGTGTGTGTGTGTGTGTGTGTGTGTGTGTGTGTGTGTGTGTGTGTGTGTGTGTGTGTGTGTGTGTGGGCTTGTCTGTAAAATTACCCTGGTGTGTGTGAGCACAATGGCGTCCGCAGTTAAAGTGTGATGGAGCTGGCTGGGGTCTGAGTTAGTTGGGGTGTCCATGTCGGATGGGAACTGCTTTCCTTTGTCCCCCCATGACTGGAAGCCCCTCACACCCAGCAGCACCGCCGGGGGCAGTAAATCAAGTGGACGCGGAAGGAGAAAACATGCGTAGAAGAGACACTAATGCGATCGGACTTCTTCAACAGGCGATCAAACATGAGGTGTACTCCCGCGTGTTTCATAGTTATTACCTTTTTGGTGCATTTCTGTGGCTCTCTTTTTTTCTTTTTTTTTTTGGACGTTTTTTACGGCCTTGGAACAACCGATGAATGGGCTTCAAGCGTTGCCGTGGGGATGCAGGCCGCCGGTGGCGTTGTTTTATTGGGGTTAAGCGGCGTTGCCTGGTGGAGGATGCACCCAACTTGAGTTTCCTTTCCCCCACTCGAGCATTCCAGCGCTAACACAACAGGGCTAACATTTCCCCCGTCTTCCTCTGTTTTCTGTTCCTCTGTCACATGGATCAAAACCTTCTACCTCACAATCGTTAGTCTCTTTCTCTCGCTCGCTCTCTCTCTGATGTCAACCCCCACCCCCCCCCCCGTACCCCCCCATCCCCCGCTGTGTGGAGGAGGGCCGACGGTCGGCCTGTGTTTTAATTAAACTCACAACGTCTGTTGTTTTAAGCCTGTGTGTGTGCTTTTTTGTGGTCTTTGGGTCTCAGCCTCATTTTATGTTTTACAACCCCACTTTAAACGGTGGATTGGACCTACCCCCCCCCTCTCCCTCCTCTCCCCCATTACATTAAAGTCTTTCTTTTTCCCAGACATTCTGTGAGGGAGGTTTTTTTTTTCTTCTTCCAAACCTGGGACTCTCCCCCCACGAGCAGACAGGGTTGCTTGTGTTTTTTTCTTTTTTAGTTTTCAGCAGCATTGTTTTCGGTGGTTTTACAGACCGGAGTCAGACGGCCTAGAGCCTCTGTTGACCTCCTGTCCCCGACTGGTTTCACCAAAGTGCTTTTGCTCGCAAGGCTGAAGCCTCTTAATTTACCTTTTTTATAGAGGGGATAATGACCAGGTTGAAGGAAAACCATTTCAAGGGAGTCAGAGGTTGAAGTAAACAAACATCACCCAAACATGGTAGCCTTGCAGGGGAATATTTTCTTCCAGACGATAAGTTTCAAGATAATATCGTGAAAATGATAACCTGATTATTTTCCACACTTGGGACTAATTAAAGATTAGATGGCAAGTGCGCATATACGGTTGAGTTACATCAAATTCTGATTTGGAGGAATCTAACTGAGAATAATTACGGAAATAACAGACCTATACTTGGACCCTTTGGGATAATTGCATGTTGGAAAGGCCCAATGTAGCCAAATATAGTCATCTGGGGACACGTCGTTCCACTATACCAAGACCACACCCTGGATGCCAAACCTGCACATGGAGAGAAACAAGACCCAAATACTTCCGTTCTATCCTTGGGTTTCTGGTTGGTTGTGTGTGTGTGTGTGTGTGTGTGTGTGTGTGTGTGTGTGTGTGTGTGTGTGTGTGTGTGTGTGTGTGTGTGTGTGTGTGTGTGTGTGTGTGTGTGTGT
Source organism: Melanogrammus aeglefinus (assembly GCA_900291075.1). NCBI lineage: Eukaryota > Metazoa > Chordata > Actinopteri > Gadiformes > Gadidae > Melanogrammus > Melanogrammus aeglefinus. Next base: position 247,026 of record OLKM01000567.1, on the reverse strand, counting down.
GTGTGTGTGTGTGATGTTTCTTTGGAAGAGACCCTCACCACTGGCATGTTGTGGTCGATGGCGTGGGGGAAAAAACAGTGAAGACATCCCAGCTCACGATCAACACTAAACCAACTGAAATTTGTTCCCGCCCGACCAAATATTTAGGCTATTCTATTTATTTTCCCTTTCTTTATTTTTTTACATTCACAAAAAGTACGGTTCCAGTGCCAAACTCTGGCGTCTGATTATTTATTTTGTGTGGTTCCCAGGGAATTGAAGATGATGCTACGAAATCCAAGCTCATGTCCTTTGCTTAGCTAGCACAAGCTATTATCTGAAGCTACGAAAGGCTAGGCGAGTGTCTTTTGCTTAAGCAAGCACAAAAATCTTCTGCGGTAACGTGAGGACAGCCTCTCCGCAACTCCCGATTCCGTAGCCCCACTCCCTTTATGCTCTTATTGGTTCGTTGAATACCACATGATATGCTGTGTAACAGTTTGGCTTTCTCAACCGATTTCGCTTTTCGGTTTCCAGCTTGTTTTAATTCCCATCAAGCAAACTACTGTCAACAGTGTTGTGGGTTGGGGGGGGGGGGGGGGGGTGCAGAAACATATTTCAATATGTCCTTTGTAATATAGTAATATACGACACATCCAACCCCATTAAACCCCACTCACCCTGGAGGAATGTTCTCCATCATATTTACTGGTAGGAAGAGAAGAGACATCGCAGAGACTGGCTGGGAGACATGATGCTGGGGGGGGGTGGGGGGGGGGGGGGGGGTGATACCAAATCCATGAGAGGCAGGGGGTGAGTCCGGGGTTAGGGAGGAGAGGTTGCGGTCGGGGGGGGGGGGGCCTTATCGGGGTGGAGCTGGGTAATCGCTCAGGGAACAGGGCCCTGCAGTAGGAGGAGGCGTCTGCTCCACCCTAATTACATCCCTGCTGCGGGACGGGGCCGGACACGCCGTGGGTGCGTGTGAGTGTGCTTTTGTGTTTTTTAAAAATTCATAAGCGTGTGCTGAGGCCCAAAACTGAGACGTTCACACACTGGGCGCTGATTCCCATGACGCAAGTGCTAGCTTGTGTGAAATGACAAGTCTGCTCGGACACACCTCTGGGTTCAGTCAATTTATCAAAGCACAGATAATCTGTGTGGTTACCCGATGTGGTAGGCTACATGTCACGCCAAATGCATTCGTTCACCGATATTAAAGTGGCAATCTCAAAGATCCTCGGAGATGAGCGGTATTTGTTCCCAGAGATACAGTAACGAGACCCAGTTTGGTAGCGTTCATCATCCTGCAACTGCAGGGGCTTTCATCAGTGGGCCTAATAATAAGGCTCAATCACCATTGTGATGCCTGATTCTGCGATAGTGACTTAACAGACATTTATTTCCATTAAATCTTGGTGATATATTTCAAAGGAAAACTGAACTCTGAGCTCCCAAAGGGCTCTTCCTATACACTTTGGAGCAGTTTGTTGGAGTTGCCATCCGAAACGAACGGCCTCTGGCTACCACGGGTTATTTTGAGCATCCATAATTACTGAGAAGAAGGGACTTGACTGGGCTGGCTTTCAGCAGCGTGTATTATCCACCACTGGCGTGGCTACAACACAGGGGCTGTACAAAAGAGCACAGGGCCCACGCTTAAGGTGAACGGGGAAAGCAATGTTGTGTTTGCTTTGCAAGCATGTCGGTTTCTATTTCTTTTTTCTTTTTCGGTTGCTGTTTACGGCAATCATGCTAATCCCTGACTTCATGTGCCAGTCGCGGCGGGTGTGTAATACTGTAATACCCACCAAACAATGTTTATAGCTTCACACGAGTTCTTTGTTTGGGTGTAGTTAGCATAATCTACACCTTTTTTGCCGGGAGGGGAACCCACTGTGCTGTTTGGAGTGCTAACCACATCTACGTGATGGATGTCATGCAACCCGCGGAAATGCTGATTACCCCATCCATCACCTTTAAACCATTTCTATCAGTCTAGAGTGGTCCTAGTCCACTAGGGGTCTCTTGGTGTTTATCTCCCTCGGACCACATGAAGGATTCTATCACCGTTGAGACAAAACACTAATCCGTCATCAGTGGTCAAACTTGCACACTCAGACCTACACATTGATGGATGCGTCCTGTTAACTCTTGGTCTTGTTTTCATTTTAAAGCCAATAAATCTGTCATCTATCGGTGTGAACATTCTATCAATCGCTTTGGTCCACCTAAGCTCTTCCTCCACGTTGCATTTAAACCACGATTGGACCAGGTTGTTTATCATGTGTATTTTCAAGACATGCGCTTTGTAATCGATAGGTTAACTCCCAACAACTGATTTGGTGGTTGTTTGTCCCTCAAAGGTGTGTGTGTGTGTGTGTGTGTGTGTGTGTGTGTGTGTGTGTGTGTGTGTGTGTGTGTGTGTGTGTGTGTGTGTGTGTGGTGTGTGTGTGTGTGTGTGTGTGTGTGTGTGTGTGTGTGTGTGTGTGTGTGTGTGTGTGTGAGTGAGAGAGACTGCCTGGGTTCGGTGCATGTGCGTGCTTCCAACATCATCTCGCCATGATGCCCTACAGCTCCGAGCTGAGCCTCACATAAAGTACATATCTACATCTATATTTAGGTCACATGGCTCAAACAATGAGACAAGCTGTCATCCCCTCCACCCCCCAGCCCCCCAGCCCCCCAGCCCTTTGGACGATTGTGTTGAAGCCATAACTGGTGCCGACAGCCTCCTCCTCGTTGGTTACACTGGGGCCGGCCAGCGGTGGTTCCTATTGGCCGTGAGGGCCCGCCGTCACCAGAGCAGTGGTCGGAGAACGTTCTGGAACTCTACTTTGCTTCTTTGAAACCCGTTGGGAAGGTCTTTGAGTTTCTGCTGTAAGAAACATTGCTAATCGCGACTCATTCATTCCCACCAATCCCAGGAGCATTAATATTCCCTCTGCCCTGCAGGAAGTCTTTCTGCCATAGCCCCATGACCGATGTCCACAACAACACGCTGATTTTCCATCAGGATGACAGCGAGGAACTGTACGTTTTTCTGCTCTTTGGGCCCCACCGGTCAGCCTGTTCCCTGACAGAGGAAGTGCAGAGGATGAGCCTTAATAACACCGGCTTCCTTGAGATAACAGCTCCTCTTGCGTGTCATGGCCGGCCGTGTCTGTTGCCGTCCTGCGCAGCAGTCTGCCGCTGCTCTCTCTCCGATGGCCCATCTGCCGTTAATTCCACTTTGATTACCGTCTACCTCGGCTGCCCGTGTAAGCTGGACTGGGCTGGCTGAGTTTTTTTTTTTTGTAGAAGTCGTCGCGACGCAGGGTGAATGACAAACATACTGTTTTTCAAACCCCTTCGCAGCCGACCGGCGCTTTGAAACTTCTTTTTTTTCATAGACAAACTTGTGTTATTAGTTTGGGTTCGTCAGTGGAGGAGATTTATATATATTTTTTTTGTTTTTCAAATGTATTGACGTTAGTCTTTTAACCTTTTTTGTCAACTCATGACTCACTCACACTCCATTACTGAGCGGGAGAGAGATGCTTATTGAAAACCTCTCGAGCAGTTTATTCAAACACACAAACACGTGCACACACACACACACACACACACACGTACACAGCAACACACACACGGTGAGAAGATCACCTCCCTGCAGACTCCATGCCTCCCCTCTCCAAACATGTGGGCCGCGGGACAGCCTGAGTCTGGCCGACTCAGCAGTTCAGATAAAGAGGGAGGGAGGGAGGGAGGGAGATGTAGAGGGGGAGGGGGAGGAAGGAAGATATGGTGGAGGGAGGGAAACGAGAGACGGGAAGCGGGGAAGAGGCTCTGACTGACTCCCTTTTAGACAGTTATGTGTGTGTGTGTGTGTGTGTGTGCTGACATACATTTCTTGATTTTCCTGACTCCCTTAATGGTTTGCCCGCATCTATTCAAATTACACTCGCACTCGCACACTCTCACAGGAAGGTGTGCGGTGGGGAGACATGCAGGCATGTCTGAGCCTGCATGTCTGAGTTGCCCAACTGCAACGGGAACACTGGAATCAATTGTCACACGATTGGAGAGATCTTTATTAGCTATTACTACTATCACATTACTATTACCGTCACTCAGCAGTCCCATTGTGTTTGTCCTTCTTCGATGTCTCATTGAATATATGTCGCTACATCTATTTTTAAAGGCGGTGATACCTAAATTCTTAGTTTGAATTACAGACTATTACTAGGACGGTTCAATGTGTATTAGCATAAAGCTGCTTAGCACTAGATGATAACGTTTTCTAGCTGCTGTTGCTAGTACATGTTTCTGATGCGCACTCTTGGGCTGAAGAGCACGGTGAAGACAGCTTCTCATGCTAGCTGTGTGTGTGTGTGTGTGTGTGCGTGTTGTGCGCGTTGTGCGCGTGTGTGTGTTGTGCGCCCGGGGCACTTTCATGTGGTGCGGTTGTCCCTGCGTCACGTTTCTTTTTTGTTATGTTTCGACGGTAAAGTGAATGTTTTGGATTTCGTCACATTTGGTTATTGGTTGTTTATCAAAATGTTCTCCTCTCCTTCCCGGCTTTAACTAAATACTTTTTATCTCTGTTTGCTGACAAGATGGCGGCACGTCTGGTTAGTGTATCGAGACGCTGCTCGGGGCTTAAAGTTGTATCTTCACAGATACAAAAGATGGTGGAAAGGTCAAAGTGTGTCCACTCAAATCTACTCTTTGGTGTGTGTGTGTGCGTGTGTGCATGTGTGCATGTGTGCATGTGTTTGGTGTGCGTGTGTGCGCGGGAAGGAGCAGGGGGGTGGAGGTGGTTTTTAGCTAATCCTTCCAGGCGGCCTGGTGTGTCTCACCTCCGTCCAGGGGCAGATTAAGAGGCCTGGAGGGCCTGGCTCCGATCACTGCCAGCCTCCTGGAGTGGGCGGGGCACCTGGGGGAGAGGGCAGGGGGCTGCCCAAACGTAGGCAGCCCCCTGCCCTCTCCCAACACAGGATGGACAGACCTATTACAGTTGACAGAGATATGGACGGCTCATTTGATCAATGGTCCTCCTGTCTACCCACGAGCATGGCATCAACACTGCCCGGGGTAGAGGTTTGATTCAAACCCACTGGACCCCATGTGGGTTAACACGTGTAATAAACCTACCCACTCGCGGTGTTATAAGCTGCTTCCATTAAAAGCGTCCATTAAACATGACGTATTTATATTCATTTAATATTCCATCATGGTTGGGTCTTTTGGTCCCAGTGATGTTTATCACTGGGAGAATTGGGCAGGCGTTTACAGTTGGTTGATAGGTTTCCCATAATGCAGTGGGGGGGCAGGCGTTTACAGTTGGTTGATAGGTTTCCCATAATGCAGGGAGGTAGGGTGGGGGCAGTCCATTGCGGGAAGTAAGGTGAGGTAATCCACACTTCACGTGTGTGCGTGCGTGCGTGTGTGCGTTATCGTAGTGACAGAAGCATTCCGCTCGCGCCGGCATGTTACTGTTAGTTCTCATTCCCCAGTCCTTTCTTGTGATTGGTTCCTGGGGTATGACTCCCACCTCGCACACGGCCACACCCAGAGGTCCGTGAGCACGCACACACATCAAGGATGTTCTAAAGAATCCACGATTGTATTGAGACACTTTTGATATAAAAAAAAAAAGAAAGCTTCTCTGTGTCATTTATGGAAAGATTTGCCTAGTTTGTAGGCTGCTGTATTCCCTATAGTAAGTTATGCGCTGGCTCACACACACATTAGCCAGGTCAGACCATATTACCAGAACCCCCCCCCCCCCCAGTCTTACAATGGGATCTATACACTACGTCTATAATGTATATAATGTGTCTTTTTGAACTTTGGTTCACTCCATCCCCCTGAATCGGAGCGCTGACCTCTCTCTGGCGAGTGGAGTTTATTTTGGATCTCGAAGAGGACAATTCAGCGATGGTGTTTATTTTGAATCTGGACTCCCTGAAAGTAATGTATTGATTTTGGACCAGGGTTCAATCTCTGTGTCGGCTGTAACACCATGCCTGCTGCATACAGACGGACAGAAACCTAGAAAGACAGACGGCCTGTCGACCACATGGTAGTAAAAATCCTTCCCTGGATTCAAACCCCCAGCCCGAGCTGCTCGGAGCCAGGTGAGGGCAGGATTGGCGTCAATCAATCATCGTTTTATCGACCTTTTTTCTGGAAAAGTTAGGCCAGAAGGAGGGCACGCACACCACACACACACACACAGACGCACACACACACACACACACACACACACACACACACACACACGCGCACAGACACAGACACAGAGAGAGAGAGAGACACAGACAGACACACACACATAGACACACAGAGAGAGTGAGAGAGAGAGGCAGACAGACAGACACACACATAGACACACACACACAGAGAGAGAGAGACACAGACAGACACACACACATAGACACACACACAGAGAGAGAGAGAGACACAGACAGACAGACAGACACACACACACATAGACACACACACAGCTCTCCCTTTAGTATTCAATGCTACAGAGACGTGAGGGGCACTAATGATGGGGTTGGGGGTTGGGTGGTGCGGTGGGCGTTGACACCTGCAGGTGGGGGTGGGGCAGAGGGTGGAGACTCTGTGCACGCCCTCCCCACCCCTGCTGTGCACGCCCAGCTCTGCCTAACGCATCCCAGATGTGCTGGCAGGCACCACAGCATCTATGGAACAGAGTGTGGGGAACAGATAACGTGTGTGTGTGACACACACACACACACACACACACACACACACACACACACACACACACACACACACACACACACACACACACACACACACACACACACACACACACACACACACACACACACACACTGTGTGTGTGTCACTCATCCCAGCCTGACCTGTTGAACTCCCGCTCCGCCGGCTAATCGACTCAGCACGGGCACGGTGCTGTCGATTGGGCTGTTCCCAACAATGACTCGTGTTTCTCCCTCCGTATGCATCACCCTGGTCCCAGCCCAAGCTCCTCAACTTCTTTTGTGTTTTTTTTAAGCGAATCACACCCCCTCTCTCTCACCGTGTCCGTACATGTCGCCCCGTGAACGCGCCGTCGTCGCTGTCTCGCTCGCCGCTGCGGCCCCCCGGCGGCGAGGAGACGACCCCTCCCTCCCCTCCCTCCCCTCCCCCCCCCCCCCCCCCGTCTGTTTTCCATCCCTCCCACTGTCAGCGGTGCGCGCCGGCCTGTATTCCGGCGCGCTCCCAACTTTCCATCCGAGCCTTGTCTCAACCAGCCCTGACAAGAATGCTAAATATGTTTGCTTATTTTAAAGAAGACTTTTCTTTTTTTTCTCTCTTCCCCAGCCTGGATTCTTTTATTTTTCTTCCCCCCGTCTCAGAGTTGATATTTAGTGAATACCTTGGCCGGGGGGGGGGGGGTTAGGAGGGGTGGGGGGGGATTATGTTGCCAAGATATCCGCTGAACGCGTGGACCTGCTGCGGTTTTTGTGAGACGGTGTGTGACTGTCGTAGTTGTCGTAGTTGTTGTGTTGTGTTTCGTCTCGTAGAGTCGTTTCTTTTTTTTCATGTGTACCTACGACCCCATCACCTGACACGTAGTTAACTGTTAAGTAACCGTTATCGTAACCTTGGAGGGAAGAGCCAGGTGTGCGTGTGTGTCTGTGTGTGTGTGTTTGTGTGTGTCTCTCTGTTTGTGTGTGTCTGTCTCTGTTTGTGTGTGTGTGTGTGTGTGTTTAGTTGTGTGTCTCTGTTTGTGTGTGTCTCTGTCTCTGTGTGTGTGTGTGTGTGTGTGTGTGTGTGTGTGTGTGTGTGTGTGTGTGTGTGTGTGTGTGTTGTGTGTGTCTGTTTGTGTGTGTCTCTGTCTCTGTCTGTGTGTGTGTGTGTGTGTCTGTGTGTTAGCGCAGAATGAAAGCCCTCCCATGACACGTTGTTTTGGCCACTATCTGTTTGCCCTGCTATCATCCCATCGAGGGACGTGTGAAGTGTACAGTGTACACTACCATGTGTGGATTTATCTTTCCTCCCCAACCATAGAAAGAGAGAATGTCTTTGTTCCTGAGCGTGCTATGATGTCATGCAGTGGGCGTCTGGGGCGACCTGCTGCAGTGGGCGTCTGGGGCGACCACTCGCTGACCCCCCCCCCCCCCCCACTAAGCACAATGCTCTCCTTTTGGCGTTTCCTTTTAAGAACCAATTCTCCTTAATGACGAAACACAGGGAATTACACTGGAGACACACACATCCTCACTGTATACTGTATGCTGCTATTGTTGCACTTTGGGGGGCTTCGGCCTACTTGGTGTGTGTGTGTGTGTGTGTGTGTGTGTGTGTGTGTGTGTGTGTGTGTGTGTGTGTGTGTGTGTGTGTGTGTGTGTGGTAACCCAAGGCAAAAAGAAAGTGGGTCTAGAGTTATTCTGTTTATTTTTTCTTTCCGTAGACTGTCTCTGTCTTGCTGCTCGCCCTTGCTGGTCTATCTCTCTCCCACCCTGTCTCTCCCCCTCTCTTTCCCCCCCCCTCTCTCTCTCATGTATAGCAGTGGTCTCTCCACTGTCAGTAAGCCCTTGGTCACGCCTGGCCATGCGAGCCCCATGACAGGGCGCAGAGGTCGGCGGGTTAGGGGGCAGGAATGTGACACAGAGTGTACGTCTGGATATAGTAGGAGCCGCTGGCCGTTGACCCAGGGTCAGCGGCCAGTGGCCCTGCAGCTTTTAATACCACCACGGCGGTGGATGTGACATGGGACGTGGGACACGAAACAAAAACCGATCTGTTTCCAGGTTCAACCTGTCTTTGTGCAGGGTCCCTACGGCCCTCACCCACGGCACACCCCAGCCCTCACAGTTTTCACGTTGTCGTATTGCTTTGTAGGTTTCAAAGTGTGTGTGTGTGTGTGTGTGTGTGTGTCTGTGTGTGTGTGTGTGTGTGTGTGTGTGTGTGGTGTGTGTGTGTGTGTGTGTGTGTGTGTGTGTGTGTGTGTTGTGTGTGTGTGTGTGTGTGTGTGTGTGTGTGTGTGTGTGTCAGAGGGGCCACTTGGCCATGCAAGAGCCTCGTTAAAAGGGGGTTCCGCGGCCTGTGTGTGGGGGGGGGGGGTGGGAGGGACTCAGAGGGTTCTGACCCCACCGACCCCCTGTACCTCTTCCATATAGATGCACTTTCACATGTTCTGCAGGCCAGCACAAAGACCTCCATTTTACTGCACAGGGTACAGCCAGGAGGTCCGTGTGAGGGCATGGCCACAACAAGCCAGGGCCAGATCTATACCAAGTGCCGTCTTCCTCACCTCGGGGAGAAAACTGATCATGTGAGGAGGACTGGGGACGTATAGGATGTATTTATAGTTTTCCGTAAACAAAGTCACTTGTTTGTAGAGGTAAACATCCCTTCTTGGGTTGGTATTTATAGTGGTATTTCGTAACATAGTACCGCCCCTCTCACCGGCCCCAGACCAGTCCAGTACACACAGATACGATTTTTTTGTCTGTAATATGTGTGATTGAATCTCTTTTATTGATTTAGCTTAACCTGTATGGCTAATCCCATTACTAATCGCAAATCAGTTTGAACCGTGTGTGTGTGTGTGTGTGTGTGTGTGTGTGTGTGTGTGTGTGTGTGTGTGTGTGTGTGTGTGTGTGTGTGTGTGTGTGTGTGTGTGTGTGTGTGTGTGTGTGTGTGTGTGTGTGTGTGTGTGTGGACCATAAATACACAATCATTCTTTCAATCAGGTGTATTTGCGAAATCACGGCGACGGAGTATCTAAACAATCAATAGCGGCGGGCGGTCCTTCTGGGAACCCTACCGTCTCGAAAGACCGGTTACTGCAATCTGTCTGCCCGGCTGGAGGGAGTCCAAGCAATGCCATTCGACAATCTGATGAATTTAAGTGACATCAGCCAAGTCCCGTTTGTTTACAGCGCATTACTTGAATGTCTGGGCGGGTTCGCATTCTGGGTGTTTTACACTGGCTCAGTCGGCGCCCCAACCAACAACCAATGACCAACAACCAGCATGAGACCCAATCAACAGCCTGCATTGTCCCCCCACAAGCGCCATTACAACATATGTTGTAACCACCCATTATCACGGGGCAGTGCCGTCAATACATGAGGGTATTGTAGACATTCACACTAGGGGCTCCCCCCACACAAAAAAAGGTCCATTACGGCGTCTGACTCCCTAAAAGTGACCTCATCCCTGGCTCTGTGGTGTCCTTGTTATACATGTACGCCCTCTGATGGGTTTGTGGGGGGGGGGGGGGTCTCTCGCCCGACACATACATGCGTACCGCGTGCCATAATGGTAATCCGTATCGATTTCTCCATGGAAGCAGTGAGCCGAGAGCCGCTTCACGAGACCCAAGCATCAGCGAGCTCACCCAAGCGTTTCAGATCGATGATGTTTTTTGTTTTTTTTGAGTTTCATAATACCCATGATGCCTTGCCCGCCGTGCATCTTTATGGTTTGTTTTGGGCCTGGAGCGAGCGCTGGAAGACGTGCCAGGGCAGAGTGCTTCCTGGGAACGCTCTCGACGCACGGCCGTAAACCTCTCTGGAGATCCCTGCGCTGTTTGGGAGACGCTGATGAAGCAGGAAGCGGTGACAGGCTGCCTCTTAACAGAGTCAAGGCAAACGCAGGGAATTGTTTTGCATGGCTGTCTGTCTGGGATCACACGACGGCATGACACGCCCACTAGGACAGTGGCTCCCAACTTCTTTTGGCCTCTGATCCCATTTCATGCACTGAAGCCTTAGCTTTTGTGCATCTTCTTCCAAGCAAGTGGTTTTTACCCAGTCATCATCTGCCGGTAATATATAATAATACAGGTGAACGTAAGCTCATAGTAGTAGTAGTAGTAGTTTGCTCGTGGCTTTGAATCGTTAGGCACAGTTAGTCTTTACAGGACACCTTTTAGACCCCAGCTAAAGGTTTGAAACCACTTAATCAGCTAGCTAACTTCTTATTGTGGCACCAGAGTAAACCACTTGGAGAATCTAGGTAGCAGAGTGAACTGAGGGCACGTCGGTCCGTACGACTGATTTATGTGGGGTCCGAAATGGCTCCAACTCAACGGCACGGAGCTACAAAGCTAAATGTAATGGGTTCCTGGCAATACACCTTCTTCCTGGCAAAGCTAGACAGAAAGTTGGACCGAAAAACGAAATATCAAAAGGCCTTGCCTTCAACCTGTTCTGATGTATCTCCAAGTCCATCCACCTGCATTTCACACGCGCTCCACACTCATACACACGCACGCACGCACAAACACACATGCTCAGCTAGAGTGAAGACCAGGGTCACCCACATAGCCTCGTCCTCGTCCTAGTACCTAATAATAATAATAATCATAATAAAGGACTTAGAATTGTGTAGCGTCTTATCCTAGCTATCTTGTTGTATACAGGGAGTGGGTTAACCTAGCAATTGCAAATGATTTGCAGTTGAATAAAGAAATGAATATCTTCACTGTACCGACAGCGATGTATTGTTTCTCTTTCTTCTGACAAATGTCCTTATTGAGTAAGTTGCTTTGGATAAAAGCATCTATTCCCTAAATTTATGATACAGTGAAAACGTGATTGGAAGGAACTGAACCTGAGTTCATTGGCCCGTGAACCCGTCCACAGGCCCAAATATGTGTGTAGTTCGTGACGAGTTGAGGTTGATGATGCTGGAAACGACAGGGCAGAAGATAGGCTAGTCTGGGAGCTCCACCGCTATTTAAGGCAATTAGCATTTTTCCTTCCATGTCAGCGTTTAGCCCGGCTCTTGGAAGACTGGCAGTGGGATGGCAATTTTTAGGGTTTAAGAGTAACTAGTTTGAGGGTAACTGTTAACAGCCGTGTGTGTGTGTGTGTGTGTGTGTGTGTGTGTGTGTGTGTGTGTGTGTGTGTGTGTGTGTGTGTGTGTGTGTGTGTGTGTGTGGTGTGTGGTGTGTGTGTGTGTGTGTGTGTGTGTGTGTGTGTGTGTGTGTGGGGGGGGGGACACAAGTTTTGTCACGTTAGGTTCCATATGGTCCATGTTTACATAGTTCTGGAAACTTCCTTTCATTCAATCTGATGGCAATGGGAAATGCCGCTCCGCCGGACCCCTAAGAAGACCATCAGCCACCACCTGCTATTCTTTGATCATCTGGTTCACGCGGGATTACCCATCATGCTTCAGTGCAATTGGGGATTAGTCTTGTCAGGAGTTGTTAGAGGAGCATGCGTGTGATTGGCCTCCTGGCTCACACCGGTTTGTGCCAGAATCACCATTTAGGTATGGCTAAATGGAGCCTGACCTGGCTAACCACGGCCAGCTTTAGCAGTTTTTATTTAAAACTGGATCAAACTCGTCTTGCCTGGTCCTTAAGGTCAACAGCGTTATCCTATAAGCAGCCTGTTCGTAATACAGCACAGACCGAATGTGCACAGTGTCCTTCCATTAAGACAGGACCCCTACAGCCTTTGTTTTCTCAGCTGCTGACTCATCAGGTTCCAGCTCCATGATAAGACGTCATGTAAAAACATTTCACGTTTTGTTCTGAGAGACACATTTCTGTTCAACGATTATCACAGTACACTCCCAATAGATTCACCGTCCTGTGCTTAATTTGGACGGCCTGCAGACAGACAGACAGACAGTCAGACAGGCCGACAGGAATAGTATGAGTCTGGCTCTTTTTAGTGTCGACTGGACATCCGATTCTCCGGTTACCCCCCCCCCCCCCAGGTTTTAGAAACTTCTGGGTCTTCACAAGCTTGTATTACCCCAGGAATGTTATGTAGGCTCTTTACATAGAGCTGAACTATATGTAAAGAAGAGTCTCTCTGAGATGGGTGGCCTATATAATCAATACGCGATCGAGAGAGCGATCAAACACATCTCTAGTCACAAATCTCTGAATGTTTCTCTGAATGTTTCCTTTCCCACTGAAGAGGGAGAGTCGACAATTTTGCCGCTTTTATTTTACAATAAAGAAGATGAACGATTGATATACAAATTAAATCAGGCTTATTCTCTCTTGTTCTGGGGGCGATTTGTCGCGTTGCACGTCAGGGGCAGGGGCCCGGGGTGTGGCGAAGTGGTACCACCGTCGGGTGCTGCATCGGAGACCTTTCCTTACTTTAATGAGGCTCTGCTGAGTCTCTCCTCTCCAATGTGGTTCTCATCAGAGAGACGACTTGCACTTGCGGAAGAAATTCCAGCCCTGTAGCAAAATGCCTTTTCTGGATTCAATCAAAACATGTGACGCAGCGTACACATCGAGTATTTAAAAAAAATACCCCGTACCAGAATACTTTCAACCGAGGGGGAATGAAATGAGGAAAAATTATGCATCCTAGCGAGAGCTTAAGTAAGGCATTTTGTTGGAAGTTTTATTGGTCTGGACAGTTGAGCAGTCCAGCATGGAAGGGCCAGACATCCCCTAGGCCCCTGGTAGTTAGTTCTCGGTGACAGTCCGTTTACCGAAAGTATAGGGTCAGTGGATTCATTTTTATTCCAACTGAAGTGCAGCATGAGAACGGAAATAAGGATTTGCGTTGTTTTTTTTCGTTCAGCCCTGATTTGTGGACATGACATTTTGAACGTGCTTTTTGTTTTATTTTTGTGAGCCACACACACACACACACACACACACACACACACACACACACACACACACACACACACACACACACACACACACACACACACACACACACACACACACACACACACACACACACACACACACACACACACACACACACACAGCGAGCCACCAGAAAGAAGCATAAGGGCAGGTGTCCCAAAACAGTAGGATAACGGATGAGTCATTGGGGTTGCCATGGAAGCAGGGGGAGTGAGAGCACCCTGTGGGACCAGTGCTTCCTGTCACATGGCCCCTCACTGTGTTTCCCTTTCCGCTGGGGGAGAGGGAAAAGGCAGCCGGCTTATCAACCCCGTTATCACCGGCTCCCGGTCCAGTCTCCTTCACTTTGTCAGAGTGTGTGTGGTGGCAGTAAGCTATGGAGGCTCCCAGTACTGACCTCAGACCAGCTTAACTTATAAGCGTGCCGGTTGTACATCTTCAACTGTGGACATCATCATGGCATATTGACATAATAAATGATTTGCTTTTTCGCCTTTGTCTGTATCCGCATTCTCTGATACACTTGAACAAAAGCTACCTGGTTGACATGAATCACCACTCTCAGCTAGTTTCTACAAGGTTCCATGCGGCCCTGCTCTTCATCAGGGGGCCAGGAGGGGTTGGGGCGGGTTTTGGGGGTGGGGGGGTTGGCGGGGTGCAGGTATATGTTGCCACTTATGAAAGAGCGTCTCGCTGCAGCTGCTGTTAGAAGCTACAGGGGGTTGGGGGTGGGGGGCTCACCTCCGGAGAAGGATACTGCCCTGCTCTGCACATTCAGCATTTTGGCGCACACATGTAACAGTAACACACACACACACACGTGCAAAAACACACACACACATAAGCAAAAGCACACACGCACACATACACCACGCATGTGCCCTCTCAGCAATTCATTCGTGGCTCTATGTTTTTTGCACACCCACGTTAAGTGGACTCATAATGCTGCAGTATTCCAAAGATGCCATGTCGTCTTCTGCCTGTGTTTCCCGCAAGGTTATACGAAGTTAACACGTTTAAGTTCCAGCTCTTTTAAAATGGAAAACTTTAGAAGAGGGGAAAAGAATCGGCCCCCAAAGAAAAACATTTAAACAGAGCTAGTTTTGAGCACGTTGAATCATTTTACCGTTGCCTCAATCTGGGAAATCTGATATGTGAACGCAACCCGTAATAGTGTTTCCTGAAGCTAACGCTCTCCTCCCCCCCCCCCCCCCTACAGAAGAGGTGGACTACACCAGCTTCGGCACCAACACGCTGACGCGGCGCAAGAAGGCGGTGGTGACCATGCGCAACGACGTCAACCGCAAGCGGCCACACATCCGCATCGGCATGCCGCAGGACTTCCGGCCCGTCTCCTCCATCATCGACGTGGACATCCTGCCCGAGTCGCACCGCCGCGTGCGCCTCTACCGCCACGGCTCGGACAAGCCGCTGGGCTTCTACATCCGCGACGGCACCAGCGTGCGGGTCACGCCCCACGGCCTGGAGAAGGTGCCCGGGATCTTCATCTCCCGCATGGTCCCCGGCGGCCTGGCCGAGGGCACGGGCCTGCTGGCGGTCAACGACGAGGTGCTGGAGGTGAACGGCATCGAGGTGTCGGGGAAGAGCCTGGACCAGGTGACGGACATGATGATCGCCAACAGCCACAACCTCATCGTCACGGTGAAGCCCGTCAACCAGCGCAACAACGTGGTGCGCAGCAGCCGCGTCTCGGGCAGCTCGGGCCAGTCGTCGGACAGCGGCGGCTCTACGGGCTACCCCAGCCTGTCGGCCGGCGGCGGCAGCGGCGGCGGCGGCGCCTTGTCTGCGGGGGCGGGCGGCGTGGCGGCCCCCTCGGGGGCACTGACGCACGGCTACCCCGACGAGCTGGAGAGCGACGAGGAGGCGGACATCGTGATCGAGAGCAGCGTGAAGCGGCCGTCGCGGCGGTCCAACGCGTCGGTGGCGTCGGCGGCGTCCACCGCCTCGCGCTCCCACCAACACCACCACCACCACCACCATCACCAGCATCACCAGCATCCTTCACAGCAGCAGCAGGCTCCCATCTCGGCGCCTCCACCACCGCCACCTGCGGCAACGGCGCCTGCACCAGTGGCCCCCCCGAGCCCTCCTTCACGACCCCCGTCGGTCGTGTCCACCGCCTCCTTCCACTCCCAGCTCAGCCTCAACGGGAGCACACACCACCAACACCACCACCACCACCACCAGCAGCAGCAGCAGCAAAGGGAGCAGCAGCAGCAGCAGAACCAGCAGCACCACCACCAAAACAGCCTGAGCTACCAGCTCCACAGAGACCTGAACCTGCAGAACGGTCCCCAGGGGCCGCACAGCCCGCACCACGCTCAGCCACAGCACCACAGCAGCAACCCGGCCCTGCGACACAGCAACGGCAGCCTGCATAAAATCCTCAGCTCCCTGAGAACAGACCCCAGGCACAGCCTGGCCCTGCCCCGGGGAGGGGTGGAGGAGGACGGCACCGTCATCACCCTATAACACGGATAGACACGGACACCCGCATGCACACACACACACACACACACACACACACACACACACACACACACACACACACACACACACACACACACACACACACACACACACACACACACACACACACACACACACAGGTGCAGACAGACTGACAGAGAGCAAGCCTCCCAGCTGCCTAAAGACTTAAACTGGATAGATTTTTAAAGGCGGGGCCGGTACATCTGTGCGTCGGCATGCTTCCTCACGAGTCAGTATGCAAAACTCATTTTATCACTCTTTGTGTTATTTTTGTTAAAAGATAAAATGGTAAGATTTTGAGAAATGGATTTTAAAATGCGAAAAAGGATGAACAAAGAATTGATCTGTTGCTGTGTATTTCTAAACATTTTCATTGTCTTTATTTTAAATAATTTTGGGGACAAGAAAGTGTTATAGGTAAATCCACTGTATTCTATTCACATTAGTGACCACTTTTATTGAGTTGTTGATTTGTTGTTTTGTTCTTATTACTGGGACCAACTTTAATGTTTTCCTAATAGACTTTTTAAAATCATAAATTCTGTAATTAATTCAGCGATACTATATTTCTTATAAATGTTGTGAACCCTGTCTTTGTTTTTTTTTTATTCTTCCTTTATGCATTGTCGAATTTGATCAAATTGTTGAACCTTTTCCAATAAATTATTCCAAACTTAACACGTTTCTTCATTTTCTCATACACCCTTGAATAGTTTAGAAGGAACGATATCACCATATCCCCTCACTGGAAACTTGGATTCCTTAAGTAAGTAAATGGAACTATAATACATAACTATAACTGATATTTGTCATTCCCTACCAGTATTCTAAGGGTCAGTGTAGTGGACCTACTTATCAGACATTAGAGTGGTCCTAAGTGATGCAACACATCACTTGGGTCACACAGCGCATCACTCCACCTATATATTTTAGCCTCACATTATCCATTATCAGTCACAGAAGTAGGCCTACTTGAAACAGTCAAAGGATATAACTGTATACACCCTGAATTTCCACTGAGCAGTATAAGATTAGGGCTAGACTACAACGACATTAGTCTGAAAATCAAGTAGTCTACATTTTATTTTAGCAACATCTCATTTTGAACCTGTAAGATATGATCGTGCATGCCCGAAATGCCACCACTAAAGATTGACAAATGTAGATGTTGAAAAGCTACCAACGAGTCGGCACTCGCCTGAAATCAAATGTTGTCTTGACGTCACCCATATTGTAAAAGAGCTCAGCTTCATCACGGACGGGAAGACAAAATCCCTGCCGCCATCTGCTGGCCAATATGGAATCGCATTGTATCCATAACGGACGAGTGTACAATAGTAGTGTATTGTAAAGTAAGACTAGACCTTCCCCATATATCATTTTATGTAGCCTAATAAAGATGGTCTCTGATTTTATTTTGATTCTTGCTTTTTCTTAAATGTTCCTGGTAACGCGGGTGTACTGTTTCACCTATTACGTCGTTTAATGTCTACTATTCAATTCAAATTGTTTAACCATATTGGCCGTTTAATAGGAAGGGGTCAGTGTGGTTTATTTCTTTCTGCCAAGAAACCAAGAAAAGGCATTTTTGACATGGTCGTTTGTATATCCCCCATTCGCGTTGTGGACTGTTTTGACCCTCGAGGGCCTCCATCCGAGTAGAACACGTGATTTCTTCAGTTGTCAAAAAACGGTAGTAGTTCAACAAACCACAGCAACAAAATGGACCATCAGCGGATTGACAGGGTGGGCTTCCTATCGCCCTTGGAGGAGTCCAGTGCAGAGATAAGCAAAGACAGCGGCATAGTGTCTCAAAGTGCGAGCAGTCTGTCTATGGTGAGCGAGATCCTCAGCAGCGGCACGGTGTCGCAGAGTCCGAGCTTTGGCGCAGCAGCCGTCTCTCAGAGCCCCAGCTTTAACGAACCAGTACCTGACATCGCTAACCCAGACGACTCGGATCAAGAGGATGATGCGCTTTTGAGATACACGGCTCTGAGTTATTCCTCCTATGTGAGAGCGACTGCTGGGGAAGAGGTGAGAGGGATGTTAATACGCCTTAATGCAACTAACCACAAACATCGAATCAGGGCTTTTACAAGCATAGAGAGTCTAGGACTGTTGCACCCAGGGCCAGCGTTAACTAGATATGTGTGATGCAAGTAATGTAGTAACTGCACTGGGAAGCTTGCTTGCAATAACAAAGAACCGTGTGTGTGGTTAGTTCTATTTTGAACCAGTTTATAGGAAACCGTGCGTTTCTTTCTAGGTGCTCTGTTTGGATAGGAGCTTGGAAGAAATGCTGACAAGAGTAGATGAATTCGTTGGAATGCTTGATATGGTAAGATGGGGCATGGGGGTTTTGATACACTAATAAAAAGTCACTTTTATTTTCTGCCATATTTTTTATTTTATTTTTTTACTGCAGCATGACCTGTTATTGTACACTGGCAATAACATCTAGAACAGTTTGTTCTCTCTTTATTGGACTGTAATTGGATTTTTTTCTTTTCCCTCTAGATCCGCAATGATACCTCTCAGATAGTGAATGAGAATCTTCCTCAGATCCAGAGAAAATCGGATGAAATGAGACAGATCTACCGCAGAATTGACAAGTTGGAAGTAAATGCCAGCTTCCCTATATCGTGTGTGTGTGTGTGTGTGTGTGTGTGTGTGTGTGTGTGTGTGTGTGTGTGTGTGTGTGTGTGTGTGTGTGTGTGTGTGTGTGTGTGTGTGTGTGTGTGTGTGTGTGTGTGTGTGATTTTTCAATTGTCTGCCATCTCTAAACAAACCAAATGGCAAACCAACACAAGAGATCAATGGAACATGATCTTTTGATGCAATTATTTCTTGTTGTTTATTCAGATCAGATTCTGAATAAACCGATAGAAAACATATGTATCCGGAATTTTAAGTGCCTACCCGTCCAATGTGTTTCCCCCCAGGCCTTTGTCAAAATGGTGGGTTCAAACGTGGGTGCCATGGAGGAGCAGGTCACACAGGCAGAGGGAGAGCTGGGGACTCTGCCCGGGGCCTTCAAGAAGATCCTCCGCACCATGAGCGTTCCAGGTTTCTTGAATGTAAGAACTCTACCTGTCCTCCTCTGGGTCATCTGCAAGGGGGGGATTCTGCTGTGTTAAGGTGCGTTCACAAGATCCCATAGAATGTGAACGTAGAGACTCGAATCGGGGGAATTATTCGCTAGAGAAAACCGGTGACTAGTTTTGGTTTTTTTGCGCCACACTTTCGCCCTGCACAGGCGAGCGCGTTCATGAGACGTTCTGGGGTGAAACGCAGGAAGATCGCCTGACAAAACTAGCACAGCGACAATTTATGATTTGTCGCGCGACAACACTAGGGGGACAAACGGGGGACAAATGTGTCTTTTGGTGTGAACGCACCTTTTAGGTTTTAACTCAAGGCCTGTGTTTTGTATGTATTTCATATGGACCACCTGAGTCTGGAATAAAGTTTATCTATAGTTAGATTACCTTTTTGTTGGCTGGCACCCACAGCTACTTGACCCTGTATTGAAAATACTATGTGTGTTGTGAAACAAAATGTGGTCACAAAATCAACTCTGTTTCCAAGGGGGAACAACGCCTGCACAATTTTACGTCATTAGTCCGGGTTCGCCATCTAGTCTCACAAATCATACTTCAGATTAATATCTTCTGTCTGACGGCAGTCAATCTCACATCCGGCTAACAAGGGCATTTTTACATTCTTTCGCCCCATATTTGTTTTGGCCAAGTTGGCTTGAGGCGGGAATCTGTAAGCGCATAACTGTCATTCTGAGTTTCACTCGGTAGAATATGTACACACCAAAAGAGGAAACAAGGCGTTACCCCGCCCCTTCCAGTTTCTGTCCTGCAGCCCCTGCCTCGAAATTCGGCTATACATAGTAGGACTGCTAGCTCCCAGTAAGGCCGTAATGGTGTGGTTTGTCCCCCCCCCCCCCCCCCCCCAGAAGCCGGCCAGCCCTAGAAGACCAGCGCAGCGGCAGGAGATCCCCGCCGTGTTCCGGACAGACGACCACTTCACACCTCAGCCACAGTGATCCCATCAGAACCTGTCGGGTTTTAATCATGACCGTAGCAATGACGTTTTACTGCCGTCCGTCTCCAGAGGACTTTCATGTGGAGGGGCCACACTAAAGCAATAGACGCCTTTCCGAACAAATGACTGGAAGACGAGAGCGTCAACTTCTCCTGGCATCAGCACTGAACTCTTAACAAAACAATATCTATTGGTTTAGTTTTTGTTTCGATTTTAGAAGAGAGAAAAAAGTGCCTCATTATAAGTATTGTTTTTGTTTTATATTTTGGGCGGAAAGAAAAATACATCTTTTTACTTTCTGTTAAACGAGGAGCACAATATTTACCCCGACTTGCCAGGCAAGACCCTTGGAGAAGTCTGTTGGAAATATACGTCATAGAATAATCTTCCCAGCCCTTTTTATACAGGACACTACCTGCGTTTATATATGTGTATGCTGTATTCAGCGTAACTTTGTAATGTATCATCACTGTGCAGCAGTGACATTGGCCCGCTCCGATGGAGTTCTCACAATGTCTTCCAATCCACACTAGTCACTTCATACTGACTGGTAAAGTTGTTATGATTCTAAAGGCTCAATGGCTTGTGTTTTATTTGCATGGACATTCATTAGCACGTTTAGAGAGTAAAAAACTACAATGGGCTGAGGTTACTGCAGTCACACAACACTTAAAGAATGCCACATTCAGACTGAGAAGAGCAACATTAGATCTACTTCAATTTAGTGCAATTGTATGAAATGTAGGGTTGAGAAAAATAAATTAACTGAGTGATCACGTGATTTATTATACCCAAATGGTGCTCCAATAAACCAGATTAATTTACACTGACTACTCCTTGCAAATTATAAAGGTTATTGCGGACTTGATCATATATTTCCATGTCTGTGAATCTTTTTCTTTGAATGTATAATCTGTATAAATATATCATTGTGTATGTCTGTTGGTATATATAGATATATCGATATAATTGATGTTCTATAAGAACAACCTATGGTTGCCCCCTGACGGCCATCGTTGTCCCCCATTTTTTATTTCTTGCTATGACAACACGGCGGCTATTGGTTCGCGGCTACATGACGTCTTGCCTCTGCATAACCCGGATGAAGCGGGAACCTCCCGAGGGTTTTCCTCCACGCTGGATCGCTTTACTGATTTCTAACTTATACTTCTCTGTAAGGTAAAGCGTTACATTTGGAAACACTAGACACCCGTGTATTAGTTACTCGTGTGGATAGATGGTGAATGCTGTATTACGAGGATATGAGTTTTTGTAGGACTGTAAAACTTAACTTCCAGGCTCCGGAAGAAGTGGCGTTAGCTATCTAGCGCTACTAGGGGTAGCTCACTTTGTTGGACACACAACGCGGGTTTGTCACAAGTCTGGGGGTCGATCGACACTATTTCACTCTATAATCTGTCATTTGGTTTCTATGCTGTGTGGACGAGCGATCAAAAGTGGTGTCATTCGAGACAAATGGTATTGATGAAGTCGCCTAAAGTAAATTTCTACACCCTATTTTAAGTGGTTGTTGAATGAAACACTGAAGCTACACAAAGGTTCACTTTGCTGTTTTTGTGTGATGCTGCACGTTATATATTATCAAGCACCCGTAACCTGCTGGTGTTGGCAGTACCAACCTTGGATCTAAAAGTAGAACGTTATCGTTTACTGCACACCGACCCACTGGGTGGAGTACATTCACACTTCTTTGCAGCCGTGTGTGTGTGTGTGTGTGTGTGTGTGTGTGTGTGTGTGTGTGTGTGTGTGTGTGTGTGTGTGTGTGTGTGTGTGTGTGTGTGTGTGTGTGTGTGTGTGTGTGTTGTGCTTGTTAACCCGTGTGATCTCGTTTAGTGCTTTTCATACTCGGGAGTTTTGACAATCACAAATCAATACTGTTTGTGCTACCTGGGATACATTTTGAGTTGTCATTGATTATAGCACAAATATAGGATAATGGACATGCAAGGGAAATACAAGGCCAAAGGAACGGCTGAATAGGCGGTTGTATATCGGGATAAAAGGAGTTTAAAATCTGACACATTTGATACATTAATGTCCACACACGGGCTGCTAAAAATTATGGCTAAAATGAAATGGCCACAGCATAGGCAGACGAGGACGCAGGGTAAAGGGTCGTCCCACCTCTTGTCAAAATCGTATCGGTAAATCTGCTTACAGGGCTGAATGGGTGAGGCGCAGCATAGCATTGTATCGTTTGTGGTTTTTAGGAGTAGATGGACCAATGGCCGCCCCTGTCCAGACTAGACTTTATTTCCCCTCTAATCCCAACAGGGGCGGTATTACACCGTGACGTTTTTGGGGCAGCCGCTTTATTCCAAGTGAAGAAGACTGCATAGCACGCCATCTATCCGTGCACAACCTTTATGGAAATATATATACCAGGGAAGAAGCAATGGTGTTTTGTTGTAAACACATTCGAACTCAAGATCCCAATGTAGTGACAGATGAAAATGACGTGCTGTTTAACTGTTAAGACTAAATGCATTGCCCCCTGGGGAAGAAACCTGTCCAGTTAGTCTTAAGTAGTAATCCTGATTGACATCTGCATTAAATGTCGGTTTGGCATATTAAACAGTACCACTGTGTTCAATGTGGCAGCAAGGTTGTTATTTACCCATGTATACCATGATACTTCCTTCCGAAATGGTTGTCCACAAGCAGGATGCTTTCTTCAAATAAATCAGCAAACGATTACGACATGGCGAGTTTTGGTAGCTCGTACCTATCTGCGTTTATGTTCACATTCTTTGATCATCCCTCAAGTAGCTACTGCTTACACTTGATTTAAGGCAGCTTTCCTCTGGTTTCAGGTCCACAGCTCCACTTTAAGCCATGGCTGATGAAAGGCCGGACTGGCAGAAGATCGGGGAGGAATTCATCCAGCTGTACTATTCCCGCTTTGACACTGGCAACAGGTCGTCGCTGGGCGAACTCTATGTAAGTCTGTCTTCTCCCAGTGTTGTGGCCCCATTTAAGGACATGCTGTATTTTTAGACCGATGCCGCCTGTCAATGGGCTTTCTGAAGTGATCGTTCACACGGATGATTATAGAACTGCAATATTCATCAATACGACCATCAGTATAACAATATCAATGAATCAAAGCCTTATCATAAATGACTAATGGCCAAGATGGTCAAAATGTATTAATTGTAAATCACACATTGAATGAATGACAGGAAGGTTTCAAATGGGTTTTTAATCCATTTCACCCATTAATTAAAATAGGTGTTCTGGTTGGCCCAACACACTTGTCACACAGGCAATCTGCGTCGTAGCGAGTAGCGACCCAGGCTCAATTTTATGCTTCAAGTCACATCCTCTGTTTCAACCCACTTGCCTGTCGCTCCACTCTCCTGTCCATAAATGGATACCAGATATATCGAAACAAAAAAAGATGGTTTTCTTCCAAAAAGGGCATGATCATATACCCCTCTATAAACTGTACTAATCCATAGGGGCAGGACCCTTAAAAACCATGATCAAATCTAGTTCCATCTTGTTGCCTCTGTACAAGGCACTAGTAACATGTGGTGTGGTTTGTTCCCTCAGTATCAATCCGCCTGGATGACCTGGGAAGGAGAAATGTTTCACGGGAAAGAGGTCATAGTAAACAAATTAACCGTAGGTGTCCTCTCCCCGTACTCTGTGTAATCCGTGACGGTTTATCGTTTGTTCAGCTCTCGGAATAACTGTTTCTCTCCTCCACCCTGGGCCACCGCAGACCTTGCCTTTCAAAACCATTCAACACAATATCACGAAACAGGACTGCCAACCTACACCCGATAATTGTATTGTTGTTATGGTGATGGGACAGCTAAAGGTGAGTGTTTCCTTCTTACATTGGCTTGTATTTAAGGTCTGTCAGACAAAGGACTTTAAAACCTTCTAGACATTAGCCTAAAGCCCATGTTCATATTTCGTTGAGAATGTTTTTTCTCAATGGGTTGGGTTGTGTGCTTTTTTCTTCTTTCTGTAACATTTCTTCTCATTGTGCTAACCTTAAGGGACCCTACCGATCTAGGTATTAAACCATCGTAGCCTTCTCTTCCCGGGACTCAACTTAAACATGTAATAACAAATGTTATTGGCAAAGTTACTCAGTTGTATATATTCTAGCACGAGCACGGTCTCACCACAAATCAATTGCAATACAAGCGTTGTCTTTCGAACCATTAAGTCTTAGATTTGGGGCGGTGTTAAGGGATACCAGGGTATTCACGCTCCCCTTACTTTCTTCTTGAAAGAGGCGTGTGCCGGGTCGTCAGAACCCAGCCGCAGTGGTGTCCTAAAACTGTACCCCGGGTCTCTCCCCTCTTCAGGGGGGGGCTGCTGGGGCTAGCTGCTGCTTATAGGCGTGACTGCAGGCACAAACATTCAACTGTATAAGTCAGGGGACTTGACGACCACAACACAACACGGCACCTTAGAACTAGGAGACTTGAGAGGCTAAACGAGTGTAAATCTTTTGGTGAATTGCTGTTCTGTCCACATAGTTAGGAAAGTGTATTCAGATAAAAATACAAAACATTTAACTTGATGAATCACTTATTTTGACTCATATGGTCCTTGTGAGGCAGTCTGTGTGCTTCGGGGAAATATTTTTAGAGATAGCTATTTTTAATATATGTCGGCCTCCAGGCTGCCCTCATGTTAGCCTGGCCATATCCTGTAATTCAATTACAACTTGGTCACAAGCAAATCGCTTAATTCAACCACATTCTTCTTGTGAAACAATTTGCGCCGAAGGGGTAGACGACAAAACCCACACAGCCATGAAACGGTCTCCTCCGTTTGGCTCGAGCAGGCGACAGTGAATCCTGTCGCTCACTGAATCTTTAATGGAGTCATGAAATCTTGCCAGTTATATATATAAATTTATCTTGAGATGGCTTCTTCTTCCAACCACGTAAGTAATTTATCAGCCACGGCATTGTGTTCAACTGCCATTCGTCTGCCAGCACAGCCCCCACACACGTTCAGCCCACATATTGTTATCCTCCAGCAAGAATCTATGGAAGAAGGGCATCTGTTCCCGTCTATTCCCGTATATTCCATATATTCTATTGGCCATAAGCAGGACTTCTCCAAGTAGGCTTATTACATATGAGACACAACATTATATGCTAGGCACAGCATCGTATGCTTGACAACGTCATTAAATACTACAATGACTATCACCAGTGGCGTAAACACAACGCAATACCTTAACACTTTAACAAAATAAGAGCGTTAGAGAAGGCTAAAGTCTGGAACACATGGACTTTATTATCACTTGCAAAACCAAAGAACTCCTGTTCTGGAATCAGGCTTGAGGTTATGTACCCAAAATGTATAAATTGCAACCCCCTGCACTGACCAGCACCCTATGGCCTGAGCCTGTACATTTGGATACCTCTCGTCCCTTCCATCAGTTCCCCGTTTGTTTTCACCATGCACCAGTTAGCTGACTATAATAAATGAAAGGGCTCCTTTTCGTCTTCATGCTCACTCTGAGGACCTCGCCCTGCTTTCCTGCTTTGTTCAGAAAACCCTGTGTTCTAAGCGGTCACCACTTTAGAACCGGTTCTAACATTGAACCGCCTGTCTTGAGAACGTCCATCGCAGTTTGTTTTTTTTCCATACTCATTTATTTCATATAGCTTGTAAGCAAGATAATGATTACCCATAAATGTCAGTGAATTTCTCCCATACCAGCAGCTCAGCTTTTAAGTCTTTTTATTTTTCATATACTGTATGCGCTCGTATATGGAATAGAAACCACCCAAACCTAATCCACAGGTGTACAGTACAGTGTGTTGGGGGGAATAGAATGAATCACCAGTATTATATACGTCTTATAACAAAGGCTAAAGGGCTACCTCGTTTGTGTACGTTGGTCGGGAGCGACACCCGCATTTAATGCTCGAATGCAGAATCAGTCATATGTGGTATCATATTGATCGCTGATGTTTTAGTGGAGCCGGGGGAGACGGTTGTGTTTGGTTCCCCACCCAGACTGGTATGGTCCTTTTTGTGTATGCCAGGGTAACGCACAATACAACACTGAGTGAATCAAAGATTCAAAGGTTTTTATTGGTCAAATACTCATACATGTGTAGTGAAACGTTAGTGACATACTCTGTATTTCTGTTCTTAAAATAGAATTAAAATACAATATAAGTTTTAACAGAAATGAAGATTATTATAAAAATATAAGGTTAAACAGGGAGCTGTACAAAGTGTCATGTTTTTGAGAAGTCAATAACCGTGGTCCTGTTTGTTTCCCTTCTCTCCCACAGGCGGATAACGACCCAGTTATGGGCTTCCAGCAGGTGTTTCAGTTGCGGAACGAGCTGGGGTCTTGGGGCTGCTCCAATGACATGTTCCGGTTGTCGATACACAATTTTGGAGCATAGCACTGTGGATCTTCTGTTGGGCTCGCACAAATTCTGCAGATGTACCTACCATCAAGATTTGACATCCAGCTCCTCAATTGTACAATGTTTTCTTTTAGTAAAAGCCTTCCCAAATTCTTCTGTTTACAATAAACATTTTTTCCAGAGAGGATTTATATCCATCAATTGCCGTGCCTATTTATCAATGGAAAATGCTGCATTTATTGCAGGAATACGGTGCCGACCAGTTTAAATAAAATTTGTGCTGACTTAAGTAATATACGCATCATTCATCCATATTAAGACCGTGGCTTTTGACAACACTGGAGGTGCAGTATCTCTTCCTGGCCTCCAGGTGAAGCTTTAGCCGCAAAGCAAGCTCGACACTCGATACAATGACGGCGACATGCAACAAAACCAGTTGTAACAGCGGAGAAGGTCACTTATATTAGTTGGATTACCAACAACACGACCCTCATCTTTCGGTACGACCTTCACATCCAAGACTATGACGCAAGCCAATGGTCAAATGGTAAGCACTGCAGCTGCCGGGGGTTTAAGAAACTCATAGGCCGCTTTGTCCACCATGTACCTGTTTGTTGTGTCAAGTTTTCTAGTCTATACCGACAAAGGAAAGCTTTTAATTTGTAGTGCTATTTAGTGTTACCCTTTCTAGTCTACACGCACACTTCTGTGTAAATTACGTTTGCAGACGTCTATATGTCTATATGCATTTTTACGACGCATTAAAGCAGGGCTGTTTATGGTGAACCTGCCCGCAGTGGTCAAAATGATCACAATTTATTTATAGCGTCATCGATGCTATTTTTTGTTTGCAAATGCGTTTATTTGATCATATTTACCTTTTAGGTGTTCGCGCAGTTATCGCGCAAGCGCAGAGAACACAATTATTTTAAAGTCACAGTCCCTATTTATAAGGGGAGCTTCATCTACAAAAAAATAACATTTGGGAATAAATGTTTTGAATTCTGAATACTGGACATGGTGAGCTTAAAAACTTTAAGTGACTGTGACTGACGATAAAACATATAGGCTATATTTTTTTGGACAAAATTTGAGACCCCCCTAATACGTTGGTTTTGAGGCTTTCAGGGGGTCTCATTGGTAGGCCTATATCGGGGGTCTAGCCCCCCCAGACCCCCGTATTTCGCACACTGATTACTACCATTACTATGTAAAAACAATGAATGCTTACTGTTCCGTGGTGTATAATAAAACTACTTTTCGATTATTTATTAGAATGTGCAACTTAACACGAATTCAGACTACCTCAAGAATAAAGACAAAGAAGATGAACCTTTGCTCCGAGCCAACCCAAGAAGATTCGTCATTTTCCCAATCCAATATCCTGACATTTGGAAGATGTATAAGCAGGCACAGGCTTCTTTCTGGACAGTTGAGGAGGTATGTTGTATCTGTTTTTGAGTAATGTTTTTATTTGATTTTTATATTATGTTTATATATCTGATACATCAACTATTAACTCGTTTTTTCCATGGCACATGGTTACTTTCATGCTTTGTTTTTTAGGTAGAAACATTAGACTTAATATTGATACAGAAGAAGTACTATAGAACTTTGTGCATTCATTATCTGAATTTTTTCACTCTCCCTACTGGCCCTTTTCAAAAGGTGGATCTATCGAAGGACTTTGCTCACTGGAACAAACTGAAACCTGACGAAAAGCACTTCCTGTCCCACATCTTGGCTTTCTTCGCCGCCAGTGATGGAATCGTCAACGAGAACCTGGTAAGGTGGAAACACCAAATATGGGTGAGCCAGTGGCGGTTGGAGCATTCAGGACTTGACCGTACTGATCTCTGGGCTTCTTGGCCCCATCGAATCCCCTGGGCTCTGCGGGGCCATGTGTGAACACACTGCAGGGTTACATTCTGATCCGTAGTGGATAACTAGGGGCCAAACCTACACTGGTCTTGTAGTTGGAGTGACCATGATATAGCCATCACCTTTGTTTGCCCTGCACAGGTCCAGAGACTTCATAGCCATCATGTTTGTTTGACCTGCACAGGTCCAGAGACTTCATAGCCATCATGTTTGTTTGACCTGCAAAAGGTCCATAGACTTCATAGTTATCATGTTTGTTTGACCTGCACAGGTCCAGAGGTTCAGTCAGGAGGTGCAGATCCCGGAGGCTCGCTCCTTCTATGGTTTCCAGATCCTCATGGAGAACGTCCACTCCGAGATGTACAGCATGCTCATCAATACGTACATCCAGGACCTGCAACAAAGGTAAGTGGCCTATAAAGCCGATATCAGCAGTTCTCTCATCAAAAGGGCATGCCATTGTGAACACATGAAATCTGCGGTGAACGCGGGTTGAAATACCCAAAACCGGGTAATGTTTCAAACTTAACCTGCGCAAAACCTGCTCCGACCGGGTTTGATTCAGAGCATATATGTTTCTATAGCAACTAACATAATGTGTTCCTTTTTGAACGGAAAACCTAGGGTTACCGCAAACCCTGGGTTAACTTACCCGGTTCCGTGATAAAACCGGCTTTGTGGAACACCCCACTGGACTGATTCAATCGGAATACATTCAAAGTTTAATTCAGGTCAACTCAGAGTTTGTTTTGAAGCGCCATATCCAGCTGTGGTGACCTGTCTTCCACACTTCCTGACATCATAACATAACATCCAAACTGGCATTAAAAAAAAAAAGAAGCTTTGATGCACCTGTTCATAAAATAATGTAACCGTCATTTCAGTTACATTTCCAGTTAACGTATTCTATTATGTGGCCCTGTGTTGGCCATACACCAAAGACATGGTTTGTGAATCCTAACTGCTTTTTTTGTCCTGTTTTTGCTTTCTGTTCGCAGAGAGCATCTCTTCAATGCCATCGAGACCATGCCTTGTGTGAGACACAAAGCTGATTGGGCATTGCAGTGGATCAATGACGATAAATCAACATTCGGTGTGTAGGAATAAGTAGTGTTGGCAATATAATATAGCGCCCATATGTACTAAATAAACAGTGCTACTGATCTTCTTCTTTTTTAAACTTTACTTTTCTACACAAAAGTCTTCAACGCTAATGTTTGTTAATCTCCCCAAATATGAATTCAGTGGTTTTCTTTCTTTTTAATCTTTTCTGCCTCAGGGGAGCGAATTGTCGCTTTTGCAGCAGTTGAAGGTATTTTCTTCTCGGGTTCCTTTGCTTCCATCTTCTGGCTAAAGAAGAGAGGGCTGATGCCTGGCCTGGCACACTCCAATGAGCTGATCAGTAGAGACGAGGTTTGAGTCAGAACATCACATTCCTTTGAACATCTTTTTTGATTCGTTGTCCCCCCAATTCTGCCGCTGTGACATCCACATTTCTCATCAAAGATTAATTAAGTTTAATTAGAATTTGCTCAGAGATGTCTGCATCAAGAACACATTTGATTAATGTGTGTGTGTGTGTGTGTGTGTGTGTGTGTGTGTGTGTGTGTGTGTGTGTGTGTGTGTGTGTGTGTGTGTGTGTGTGTGTGTGTGTGTGTGTGTGTGTGTACTTCAGGGTCTGCACTGTAATTTCGCCTGCCTGATATACAACCACCTGGTGAAGAAACCGTCGGAGGACAGAGTCAGGGACATCATCACCAAAGCTGTCAGCATTGAACAGGTCAGGATTGCATTCTGGGAGGTTTTTCAACCACATTTACAACCAATCTCTCTGCTAGCTCCCATCATCCAAGTCAAACAAGAGTAAGTAATGGTTTGTGTTTGGGCCTGGCGAGGTTAATCTTTCTTTGTAAGTTATCTTTACCTCTGTCTTTCCTCTTGGTACAGGACTTTCTGACAGAGGCCTTGCCCGTGGCTCTGATAGGAATGAACTGCGGTTTGATGAAGCAGTACATTGAATTTGTCGCTGATCGACTCCTCTGGGAACTTGGGCTGGCCAAGGTGATGAATCTATCTGGGCTTTATCTTAATTGATATCGTTTTATTTTAGTATTTGATCTAATCAATATAATTATTTAGAATATATGCCGAAATAACTTGTTTGTTTTTTGCTTTTTTTTTTCAGGTTTACAAAGTTGAAAATCCGTTTGACTTCATGGAGTCCATTTCCTTAGAGGGCAAAACCAACTTCTTTGAGAAGCGAGTGGCTGAGTATCAGAAGTTTGGAGTCATGTCCAGTATGATGGACGGGGAATTCACAGTTGATGCTGACTTTTGACTTGTTACATAAACTCTTTTTTACAGTACATTATATTTATTGAAGGGGTTCAAATTAATGTGAAATATGATTTTAGGCCTACTGCTGGCTTCAGAATAAAACTTTTAGAAAGATAGACTTAAGGAAAAGGATACCATGCCATATGTTTTACAATGAGTGACAATAATTGTATGCTTTCATGTCCAATATAATGGATGGGGAATTACTTCTGACAGCGACTTTTGACTTAACTTTTTTCAGTTTTTTAATGTGCAGTATTATTGAGTATGATCATTTTTTTATTTAAGAAGTTAAGGTGAATATGTACTTTCATAATTGGGCCTACTACAAACTACAGAATGAAACTAATAAGACGGATTTAAGAAAAACGGTTAAACCATACCATATGTATGACCAATAGGATTTATCATTTTTATGTTACAATAATGAAATGTTTTCTAATAAAATTATCTGGAGTATTCTTACGTATATATCTTGTATTTTTTTTCCAGCCATATACATAAATTGGGAATAAATGGTTAAAATGAATTTAAAAAAAATAAAAATAGGCTATCAATAAACACAATACATTCTTCCAGGCTCCCAGATTAGCCACTCCTCTTGTAAACATACGCCGGCGTGACAGCAAGAGAAACCGATTGGAAAAATGGCAACGAACCTCCAAGCGTTAGCTTTTGAAAAAGCAGAGCTACTTTCCAGTCGTCTGAAAGAAATAATTTCATCCGGGCAAGGATACATCCAGAACCAGCTGGGCCTCGATTTGGGTCTGAATCTCGACGTCTACCCGACGTGGTTGCTCCTGTCCACGGCAGCGGCAGGGCTGCTGGTGGTGCTCGTTTTGTTTTGGGTCGCGATTTGTGGCGGAGCGTCAGTCGGGAAAGCCCGAGGATCCTCGTTCACTAAGGTTCAGGTCGAGGAACCTCTCAAGGCCGACCTCAATAACAGTGTGAAGCCAGATGATCAGAAGAGGAAAAATAAGAAGAAATCGTCCGAAAAGGTACGGTGAGCGGAGAGCGTTAGCTGACGGGATGGAGGAAAACAAACGTCCACTTTGTGGCGCCGTTCAAGTGAACGCGTTGTTTCATTTAACAATGGGGCTACTGGGTTTGTGTTTAATGACACAGCACTGATGATATTCCAGCGTGAATATATGATCCACGGAAATATATATTCCACAAAAACATTTCCCTGGTAAAGCCATTCATTCACTTTCTGTTTCGTTTTTGTAAACAGTAATTATCTAGCATCCATCCTTTGGATTATGTATGATCAACAGTCACGGCTGCATTGTTAAATAGATTGCATCGCATAAACACAGAGCTAGTCTTGTACTAAAACGGACTTTTCTTCCTTTTTCAATTCTCAAAAACATAATGTTTACCAGAAGGGACAGTCAAATGGACGACAGTTCTCTGCACCTCACGACGACACAGCATCCAGGGAGACGTCATCACAACAGCCCCCTGCTGAGAAACTACCGGTGAAGGTACTTGTGAGCTATTTATTTCCTTCTCTCTGTATTGTTTTGTGTCTGATCACTTTTGGAAGTCACACTTGCCGTAAAGGTCATGTATGATAATGCGAGCCAAAAGCAAGCAAAATACTTGACAAAGGAGCATTCACAGTAACAAAACACCCATTCAATACAATGTAACCTGTGAACTTTTTACAATCGCTGACGGTGGTGCAGGTGGAGAAGGCACCTGTACAGGCAAAGAAGAACAAGAAAAAAGCCAAGGTGGTAGTGAGAACGGTCATCAGTGTTTTTACCTGCGATGAGACGGAACCTGATGCGGGTGAGGAGCATCACAGCATGATGTATTCACTCATTCACACGTCCACTTTGACCAGACAACAACCTCATTCCACAGATGAATAAACAATAACGTGGTCGACGTTTATAGTTGGAACGACTATGGAACGTCATGATCTGAACATCTTCCAACACCTTGATGGCATTTTGCGATTAGGTTCTTGGCCAAATGAATGTGGTTAATTCAGTCTGTATTGTGATTAGACACTTTGGGTAAAGTAAAGTATTAGAGTCCTTATACAGTATTTCTTTCTTCCAAAATTGTTTCCAAACTCCACACTGACGTTCCGTGCATTAAATCCAAACTACGCAACTGCTGTTGTTTTCAGGTTACGGTTACAGTAATGAGGGTATAGCCCACCCCATCCACCCTGTAGGGTCCTTAACTCCAGCTGAGTGCTCTATGTGAAGCAAAGTGTCTGACCCCCCCAGGAGCATGGGAGACCCAGGTCAGCCAGCGAGAGAGGAAACAGCAGCGCAAGAAGGACAAGGGCCCAGAGGATGCTGGGAAGCCTGGAGAACCCAAGACGGCTCCGAGGACCCATGTGGAGACACCTGCCCCCTCAGGCAACAGGAGTAGAGGTAGGCCACCTCCTTGGTTTGGGTCCATGCCCCGGTGCGCCAAGGGCCTCATAACCAGACTGTTGATTTAGTTTGGGCCACGCTGCCTGTCTCCAATCTCCTCGGAATTGATAGCATGAGTACAGGTAGCCTGTAGCCCGACAGCTTGTGGGGTGCAATAAACAAGCTTTCACTCAGTACCGTAGCCTGTACCAGTGTGAGCAGTCGGATCCAGCCAGATACAGGCCATTAGCATGGTCAAAATATCTTTTTAAATGTCGTGTTTAGTTTTCCATCACACAGGGACTAGAACCGGGCTGTATTGATAGCTCTTTGATTAAAAATAGATTCAACTATTTAGATGTTCTATTTATGTATTGGTTGAATGGGCCACTTTGGTCTACTGACCTAACATCTCCTACAGGTCCCCGCCAAAGTTAGAAAAGTAAATTCTCACACCCTTGCCCCCCCCCCCCCCTCAGGGCCTCCGGGAAGGAAGGTTGACTCCTCCATCAATGGAGGAGGAGGAGGAGGAAGTGTTGGAGGAGGTGGCGGAGGCGGGGGACGGCTGGATCTGGGGTCCAAGCCGCCGGGTCCGTCGGCAATCGTGGGGGAGAGGGAAAAGTGGAGCTCCAGGGTACAGCGGCAGCGAGCCCAGCCGGAGCCCAAGCTCTGGGCTCCGGACAAGCCAGGTATCGGCCTGGAGCCTTGTCTCAACTTTTGTATCCAGCTATCCAGGAATTTGGTAACAACCGGTTACCACGGTTATTTTGTCCAAAAAATGTAAATGATCTGATGATGGGCTGATTTTATGCTGATTTTTATTTATTTTTCCCTGTTCTGATCTTTCCCAGTGACACGGAGCGGTGTGGAAAGCAGAACCAGTACTGGCGTTAAACCCACAGCCCTGCAGGAAGTGAAGGCTGCAGGTTGGTTCCCAACGGTGGATAATAGCATGAAGTCACTTTTTTTTAGTCGAGGAGAATCAAATCGATTAGCATGAAGTACAGAAACGGGTTCATAAACCATTCTTGGATTAATTATTTTCCGAATTATTATTTACTCTTAAACTGATACATCTGCGGTCCGGGCTGATTTTTTTTTGCGTATGCATAGCATGATATATTATTGTCTCTTCCTCCCTCCCTCTCCCTCCATCCCTATCAGAGCATCCTGTTACCCTCCAGTGGGACATCCAACCTGATGATGAGTGGTGTGGTTTGAGTAAGCATTTGAAACATAACTGAGTCTCTAGTCCTTAAGCCATCCTCAGTGCCCTTAGTTTGACAAATTAACAAACCATTAGGTGAAATAATTGAGACACTAGTTATTTTGGGCGATAGGATTTATTATAGTTTTGGTTTGCCTTTGCGAATAAAAGTAACAATCTTTCTCGCATTCTGTCATAATTATGAAAAGAGTTGTACAAGTCCTCCACTTTAGAATCAATGCATAAAGCACTAGGCTTTCGGATGTCGTGATTGGTGTGAATAAGGATGAATGTTCCGGTGCGTTCCCCCCAGACGGCGCGATGGCTGGCGACGCAGGCTCCGACTGGAGCGCCCCACTGGTGCACTGGGGCCACTACGAAGGGCCTGGCTCTCCGGAACCGGTCAAGGGCCCCTCACCCAAAGGGGTAGTCACACTAAACGCAGACCAAAGTATATACAGGAAGTAGTATTCCTATGCTGGGTACACGCGTTGAAACATTTGATCTGAAAGAATGTTCCGGGCCATGTAGGCCGGCGGTAGAACACGAGGGCTGCTTTGTAGCCGTGCATGGAGAACTAACCTACACTGTCGTCTTGAACTGTTATTAGTTTTAGTTTGTGCGTTTGACATGTTGTTGCCGTGACCCAGGTGTCGTTTGAGGAGAAGGTGGCTGAGGACTCTGTAGGTGGGAGCAAATCCACCAAGAGGAAGAAGAAAAAGAATAAGACTGTGGATGAAGGCGCAGCCCCTGTGGCCCAGGTAAGAGGCTGCTCTTCGGAGTAAAATGGGGTGAAACGCTAGGGTGCAGGATTATAGTGATATAAAAAAAAATACTGAATAATAGTGTTTATTCTTTGTTTGTGTGGTTTTCTTTTGAATTAGCTTGGTGGGACGATTCCCAGAGCTCAAGAGGCCCCAGCTGTTACTTCCAACAAGCAGTCTGCTAAACGACCGGACGCTGAGAGTGAGTTCACAACCAACCAGTTCCTACAATACGTGTGAGAGATATTGTTTAGAAATAGGAAAATTAACAGTAAAATGATTATGATGCATACTTATGTCCCCCCTTCACTGAAAAGCGTCTTTGAGTGTCTAGAAAAACACTATATAAATTAAATCCATTATTATTATTATTATTATTATTATTATTATGATACAGTAATAACAAAATGGATTCTAGTGACTTTAGAACTATGTCTTATCTTATTCTTACATATTTCCATCGAAAAGTCGATGCAATCGCTTCACATTTCAATTGTATCACATTCCTCTACATGTGTATTCTCCTTTCTTGGCACCAAATCCAACATACGTATCCCTGGTGACGTGGACATTGTGACTGCTTGGTTGGTGTTTCAGAGAAGTCTGAGCAGAGGACAGAGCGTCTGAAGCCAGGCCAGAAGAAACGGGCTTGAAGAGACAAACCCAGATCCCAGGTCAGCAGCGTGAAGCGCATGCTAGAGGAGTGCTTTGATGAGACGTCTCCCGGCCGCAGCAGGTCTTGCTTCCCTCTCAGACGCATTAATCGCACCTTTGATTGAAGAGGAAAGAAGGGGGAGACGACCTGGCCGCTGGATCGTCCGCGCGGACGTGAACCTGACACGGTTTGGCCTGTACCATTCTTCGATCTTGAGACAGGGGGACATGCAAGGGAATTATTAGTAACCCCATTATTAGTACATTTGTATCTATGTTGTTGTTTTTATGTATTATGTGTGTCGTTATGTACACACCTGATTACAGCAAAGGAAGGAAAGGTTAAACCTGGTAATTTTACACTTTTAACATTGATACGGTTCTTTTTTATGTTCAGTATTTTTAGGGTATAATATTGCGGTTCCAGGATTTATACAGCGGCATTTGATAACCTCTATTTGCTTTATATTAATGTCCACCACTGGGGGGCGGTGTCGCTCTTTAATAGTTGTAACTAAAGATCGCTAATATGAGGTAGTGCTATGGGCTGGCTTTCTGGTCAACGATGTCTCACTTGAAATTCCACACTATGAATTTATCAGACTTTTTCCGTAACATGGGCTACATAAACTCGTTTCTTCCGATCTCTGCGCTCTAAAATGCCTTGCCATAGTTTAAGGGCTGTTTCTAATTATCTTGTAATTGCACTGTGGAAAAGGCTATTCTGAGTTGGGTTTTTTCCTTGTGGTTTGTATTTTTTCAGAGATTGTCTTGTAGAATATGATAACATGAAATTCCTGACTTAACTTGTCCTCAATCTGTGGAAAAGTAATGGAACATTCATCTGCAGTAGAAAAGGATTATTGGCATGAATCTATACATCTATATTAGTAGGAAATGCAGGAAGAGGCTGCATACTTGGCAGCTAAATATCTTCAACAACATTGTTTTGTAACCGTTTATATATATAAAAATATACAGAGCAATGCATTTATATGGCCTTAAACTGTAGTCGTATAGGATGGGAGCTGACTTTTTGTTTCAGTCGGTGACTTTCAAAACGTCAGATGAATCTCAGTGTACATGTCTTTGATAATTTTGTGTGTTAATTGAATGTGATTAGCAGGTCGTTCTAATTAAATGTTTTAGTCTTCGGAGAGCTGTATTGCTTCAAGCTGTTGATTGGCTAGTGGTGGTACAGTACTTTGACATGTTTATTTGTGTTGACAAGGCTGTTGTCAAGGAGACGGGTATGGAATCAAAGAAACCCTATTTGGTTTTTGCTATTGTGATAAATTAATTATTTAATGATATTTATATGATTGTCTTTATATCATTTTGAGATTGATTTAGTCTTTTGGAGGAATATAAGTGAATTGTCTGTT
>OLKM01000567.1:187385-204885 GCA_900291075.1 Melanogrammus aeglefinus | reverse complement strand
GTGTTTCAGTCTAGATCGTATTCCAACTACGACCTCCCCTCCCGTTCTCGGGGTTCCATGAGTGTGTGAGTGGCGTGCACGGTGCCAGGCGAGTAGTATAAGGGTCTCCCTGTATACCGTGTCTTTAAGGGAGTGTCAGTGCCGTAACCATATAGCGGGCCCCCAGCCAACGGTTGGTGGTGCATGGAGCCCCCCCGTTGCGGCGTGTTAGCGTGTTGGGCGTTGGTGTGTTGGCGTGCGGGTGCGTGTGGACTGCGTTACATAAATCCTCGTCGTGTGGGGGGGCGGGGGGGCTCAGGTTCTCTAGGTCACACTTGGGTCATGTTGGGTTGAAGCTCTGCAACTGTCACTGACATGTGGTACTATAAGGACGGTATGTGAATACCTCAATATCAGTAACGTGATGGTGTTCATTATTGGTTTTTAATGTATTTCATATCTATATTTTCATTATGATCTAGGATTACATGATGCGTAGAAATCAGCTGAATTGTTTGTTCAATTCGAACAGCCTGAAAAATGAATCTATATAGAATCACCTGGGGTTTCTAATCAGTGGACATAAACACATGAACAGACCCAGTGTGACACAGGACAGCAGAGGGCTTGCTGTAGTGGTGACACGACACACTCGGACGCCCCCCCCCCCCCCTAAAGCCATGACCCTAATGCACGCAAGGGTCCGTTTTACGCCATGTTAAACTTAGCCGTGCTTGCGTAACAATAACCCTTTTTCACTGTCAGTGAATCATCCCCGATGCACCAAGGACAGATTTGAGAGCTATTTATAGTCGAATAAATGACTCGGGCTGCCATGTATGTCAATGTCAACCCTGAAAACATGTTTGGCTCCCGCTTCGGATGTTTGGCTCCCGCTTCGGATGGTGCAGGGCAGCAACTGCTGTCCACACACATTAGCAGTGCTGTAGTATTGTCAAACGGTATTGCTTATGCACACTGAGCGATGTTCTCTAGTCTAAATGGTCATCTAATCATGCTTCTTTTGTTATTTACAGACATCTGCATAGCAACTGCCATCTCCCTGCTCATGATTCTAATATGTGGCATGGCCACATATGGGGCTTACAAGGTAATTAACCCAACCGACAAAACACAAAGACCTGACTCCAGATCACTGAATACAGCCCGGTAAACCATTTAATCATTTCCCCTTCTTCATTCATCTTTCCGTCAATGTCTCTCTCTCTCTCTCTCTCTCTCTCTCTCTCTCTCTCTCTCTCTCTCTCTCTCTCTCTCTCTCTCTCTCTCTCTCTCTCTCTCTCTCTCTCTCTCTCTCTCTCTCTCTCTCTCTCTCTCTCTCTCTCTCTCTCTCTCTCTCTCTCTCTCTCTCTCTCTCCCTACAGCAACATGCGGCGTGGATCATACCATTCTTCTGCTACCAAATCTTTGACTTTGCCCTCAACACCTTGGTTGCCGTCAGTGTGGTCGTTTATCCCAACACGGTGCAGGACTACCTTCAGCAGCTGGTGAGAACACACACACACACACACACACACACACACACACACACACACACACACACACACACACACACACACACACACACACACACACACACACACACACACACACACACACACACACAGACACACTCACATGCACATGCACACACACCTTAAAATGTTGGCCATTGCCTTTGAATTTGTGTGTAATGGAGATTAAAACATTGTGTAATCTAGCATAACAACGAAGACAAAGTGGCAGTAATAGTAGTAATCTAAACAGATGTGCATCTCATTTGTATATGTACATATCCTTTCACAGGTCACAATGATTGCTTTGTATTCCGCTCCAAAACGAGCAGAAAGCCACCAGCTCTTCTTACGAGCTGTCTTTGTGTCGTCGTTCTTCCTGGATTGACCTGACCCTGAACTGAACTGTCTTCCTCTCCTAGCCGGGGACGTTCCCGTACAAAGAAGACATCATGTCCACCAACAACGCGTGCCTGGTCTTCCTAGTGCTGCTCTTTGTGGGCTGTATCCTCTCCTTTAAGGTACATCTTCATCTCCTTAAAACTTGTCCTTTGCAAGGACTAACCCAAATTAAAGTTTGAGAAGTCTCGTTGAACGTACCGGGTATCGGTGCGGTTCCAATCTGCGGTCCAATGTTAAATGTATTTGTCAACGCACTTCCCGTCTCCATTCACTGCCCTGTCCAAAAAGTCACAAAACAGCCCATAAAAACACATACAATACATCTATGACAGTTTAACATTGACTTTTGTAATGGACAGGCCCTCATATAGATATGCACCAGTCACACCCTGTGCGCCTCATCTCAGAAGCGTCACTCACGCCACAGTAGTGCAGTCGAGCCTCCCGTTCCCGTTCCCGCGCCGGTTAGGTTGTCATGGGAACTGAACGCCATGTGTTCGGGGTCCGCAGGGTCAGCCGCGGTAAACACCCCAGCCCCAGGCTTTCATTAGAAGCCCGGGATGCCAGAGCTCAGCATGGGGGGGGAAACGGGACACCCGTTGGCGGCTACGCTATGTGCTTCTTAACCAACGGAGGTGCGTGGCCCTGGATCACACCTCAGCCCCCGAGGGGAGGAGGGAGAGAGACGGGAAGTGGCAGTCAATTTTTATCCCGTGTGGAGGTGGGGGTTGACCTGTGGCAGTCGTCGTAGCCTTAGTAGCGGTGTGATTATTTTGACGGGACAGGACTGATTTCAATGTTGTGATTTCAATGAGTAACCATCGTGTGATCCGATGGTTACTGTTTCACAGCGTACACACATGCTGAAGTTAAAACGTGTTTGACGGATCAGCGTGCGTTTACTGGACAAACCACTATCTGTCTACGTGAGGCTACAACTGAGGCTACAACTGAGGCTACAACTGAGGCTACAACTGAGGCTACAACTGAGGCTACAGCTCTGCTCAAAGGGCTTCTGCAGATGGAACTAGAACAGGTCTATAGAGGGACCACTGGCGCAGAGAGTACCGCATGAACCCTCCCATTTGAGGCTGAGGATGAGGAGGACGCCGCTGGACTGAGCGGTTGCCATTGGTTACTGGAACGAACGTCTTGGGAGCAGCTTCTGTGCCGCAGAAGGAGAACGTATTTAAGGGAGTTTCCGTCAGTGCACAGGGAGGGAGGCGTCATCCGCTCAGGGGATCGCTGCATGCTGCGCCTTCCAGCTGAACGAGGCTGACCTGGAATCAGCCCCCCCCCCCCGGCGACATGGGGGAGCAGAGAGAGAGAGAGAGAGAGAGAGAGAGAGAGAGAGAGAGAGAGAGAGAGAGAGAGGAGAGAGAGAGAGAGAGAGAGAGAGAGAGAGAGAGAGAGAGAGAGAGAGAGAGAGAGAGAGAGAGAGAGAGAGAGAGAGAGAGAGAGAGAGAGAGAGATGTGATAAAGAGAGAGAGAGATGTGATAGAGAGAGAGTGTCATGGGATGAAAGTTAGAGTTGTAACAAATGGGGGGTTCTGGGAGAAGGTACAGCAAATGAGAGATGAAATGAGAGAAAGAGGGATAAAAACAGATGAGATGGCTCTTTCTAACATTAGCGGTGTGCTTCCTGAGCAGGTGCGTTAGTGCCCAACCCAGCAGAAAATGTTTTTTTCTAAGCACGGCTGTTTTCGTCTTCTCTCTGTGACTGCTCATAACTTCACTAGAGTTGGGACTATGCACTCACCTCACCTAAACTACACAGCAAAGAAAAAGGATCATTGATGTATTATCAATTAATTCTAAATGAGTGATATTGATACATTTATAATTATAGTAACATAAATGAATACATTAATTATGTGATGAATTTCCATCTGAACACACCGGACCCTGTGTGAAGTGTATCACTCTGATAAATGACCAGAGCCCAGTCTGCAAGGTCCCCTTGGAGGGATGCCGCGGCCTGGCTGGTGTCCCTGGCTGGAGCCCCACTCTCAGTCACGATGTAGGGTGGGGTTCACCTGTGACGGGCTCTCTCTCTCTCTCTCTCTCTCTCTCTCTCTCTCTCTCTCTCTCTCTCTCTCTCTCTCTCTCTCTCTCTCTCTCTCTCTCTCTCTCTCTCTCTCTCCTCTCTCTCTCTCTCTCTCTCTCTCTCTCTCTCTCTCTCTCTCTCTCTCTCTCTCTCTCTCTCTCTCTCTCTCCCTCACAGGCCTATCTGATTGGCTGCGTCTGGAACTGCTACAGATACGTGAGTGGGCGGGGCACCACAGAGGTGCTGGTGTACGTCACCACCAACGACACCGCGGTGAGTCTCAACTCGTCCCCTTGAATTAACGGCCCTCTGCCGAGTGAATGCAACGAATGTCATCTGTAATGGGAAGACCGAGGAAAAACGAAGCCAGCCTACGCTCTGTTTCGGGTTGGAGATTGGAAATATCCCAGTCTTTTCGTTTTATTTAACTTTTAACATCGACTGCAATAGTTAAACCATATCGTGGGTTTTTTGCGAGCTATTTAGGATTCAACACATTTAACTTAGGTTAGGGCATTGTGGTTTACAAACAAGGGCTGTCATGCATCATCTTAGTTGAAGATTAAAGTTGCCCGTTATAACGAATTGACTGTTCATAGTCCAGTCTTTGAGCCTCTCCAAAACTAGACTATGTGGGTCTACGGCCCTCAGGGTTGACTCAAACCATCAGAAGAGCTGTGGGCCAGTCAAGTTTTTCCACCCGCCCGTCTGTCTCTCTGGCTGTCTGTCCGTTCCGCAGTAATCCTCCGCACTGGCACGTACAGCGCTCTTAATCGTGTGTCCCACACACGCGCGCGCGCAGGGCCGTGTCGGGGATGGATTACGTCCCGCTTGTGTCCGTCTGTCCCTCCGCCCTGGTGTTGGTGCCTCTCCGTTGACCGCAGTCACAGGGCGTGATCTGTTACGGGGTCGTCGGGTTCTCGCTCTCGGCCGAAAGAACAACATTGTGTGGCGGTCAGCGCTTTTTGAAATATCGAATCGTCGGGCGACAGCGATGTCGGATGGAGGGATGGAAATTTGAGGTCAACATCTGATGGAAAATACGATACACTAAAATTGAGTGTATCATATCGTCCATCAGCTGTGGTTAAGAGTTGAGTGACTAAACTATATAACAATTTAACACGGAGCCCAACAAGAAAGGAAACTAAAGACCAAATGGCCACAAGCATGTACATAGTATCAGTCCCATTTTAAAGACCAAATCCGTATTCAAAATGCACTAAATCTTGTTGGGCTGCAACTTAATTCGTACACAATAATTGTATTTGTATTATATGATTATGTATATATATATAGGTATAGATTATGTTATGTTCAGATCATAACATCACATGGTCTATGGTCCAGCGGTGGCCGGTGGTAAAACAAGCGCTCCCCTTCTAACTGTTGGAAAAGCCGGGGTCTCTGCAGCCTCCCTTAGGATCCTCACCCTCTTTATATAAACCCCATTAACATGCACAACAGGAGGGGGACCGTCTCCCCACTACTGCCCTCTAACCTCCCCCTCCTCCCTCCCTCCTCCCTCCCTCCCCCCCTCCCTCCCTCCTCCTCCCTCCCCTCTTGCGTGTTAGTTACATAACGGTCTGTATTTGTGTATCTGCTCCAGTTCCAATCATCCCTCCCTGGTGGTGTGGGGGCTGGCTGCCCTGGCCGCCTGTTTTACAGTCACAAGACCCCCCCCTCCTCCGTCCCTGTCCGTGGGTCTGTCTGTGTGTCCGGTGTACGTGTGTGTTTCCGGTGGGGGGATTATGCACGGGTTTTGTAACAGCGTTTCAGTGGGAGGATCCCGGGGTAAAGATAGGGGGCTTTGTC
This sequence comes from Melanogrammus aeglefinus, assembly GCA_900291075.1. NCBI lineage: Eukaryota > Metazoa > Chordata > Actinopteri > Gadiformes > Gadidae > Melanogrammus > Melanogrammus aeglefinus. Next base: position 199,128 of record OLKM01000567.1, on the reverse strand, counting down.
CTTTTATAAAGCTGGGGATTTTCCGATGTGGCTTGGGGTGGGGGGGGGGGGGGGAATTAGGGGAAGACCTGCTTTGAAATAGATTGGCTGAAGAGCATAGATAGAGCTAGATATTTGAACTTTGTATTCCTTTTAGGCCTTTAAGGCAGTTTAGGACTTGGGCCACTCAAAGTAGACTGGCCTCCATCCACTTGGACCCAGGTCATATTGTCATTAGGAGCTGGCAGGAGATGACGCCTCAAGGTGTAGACTGTGGATGTTGGGTATTGAATCCAGAACCTTTCTGTTTTTTTAGATCGATATTGGTATGGTCACCAAGGAACTTAATCAATAATTGATAATGGACAAATGGATGATTCCATGGTTGAATTACCAATAACAAAACTGGTTTGTTTTTGTTTCATGTGATAGACAATAACATTAATACTGCACTCATTTATGTTTCAGTAACTCAGTTAATAAACAGTTAACTAATGTGTAATAGTCAATTACTAACGGTGTTCATGTACACTTAAGATGTTAATGGTAACTAAGGTATTCATGTATAAATTAATTTAAAGGGTTAGGATTAACCCTTACCCTAACCCCTATAGCTATTGCTATATAATAATGCTTATTACTGCATTAACTAATGTCAATTAATGGATAATGAATGTACCATTATTGAAAAGCATTACCAATGCATCTGACCAACCCACCAATGACCTAGTGTGGGCTTCCCCCCAGGTGCTAACCCTCTGGTGTTCTCCTTCTGGTCCTCAGGTCCTGCTACCCCCCTACGAGGAGGCCGTGGCCCTCCCCCCCAAGGAGCCCCCCCCCCAGTACATGGAGCCCTGAGCCACCCTTCCCCACACCCCCCCCCCCCCCCAACCCTCGCTGGGCCGTCCCGTTCCGCAATCCCGTGAAAGTCCCGCACTGACGTCAGCGTTTCCATCGTGTCCGTCATCACTCTCCAACTCCCCCCCCCCCCCCATCCAACCACTTAAACTAAAGCAGGGAGGATACATTTACAGGATGACGATGATGATGAAGAGTAGTCCTCCCTCCTCCTCCTCCTCCCTCTCTCCTCCCCCCTCGTTGGTGACTTTGCCATGTCCTCCTAACCCATTACTTCCTGGCAGCTGTTGTTGCCCCTGGCAGCGAGGCGGTGTACACGTCCTCTAAAACAACCCCCCCTGTACACCCCCCCGCCCATCCCGCCTCTTCCTCTCCCCCTCCAATTAATTAAATTAGCACTTTTTCCTCTGGATTGAAAGGCGCCCTAGCCTCGCCTCCTGCTGTCGTCCTCTAATGCTGTGAATTTTCCCCGTTGAGGTCTCGTCCGTTACGTGAAACTATGAGTGGGGGGGGCGTGGAGACGAGGAGGAGCGAGGGGACATCCAAAATATCGTGCTTTTTAAAAGAGCACTTTCTCGTTCTTTGGTTTTTCCGTTTTCTTTTTTAATCTACGGTTGATTCCCTCTCTGAATGTAGTGTCGGGAGTATTTTTGTAATGAATTTTTTGTATGACAGAAATGTGACGACGGGGGTTGATTACGAAGTGTCCCTCTTATAACACTCAACACTCTCTCAACACTTTGGGAAGCGTGAGGTTCGTTCCTCAGAGGGAGATCTTCACACAGGAGTCCTTGACCAATAAACTACGGCGTCTTCCGTTTTTGTATCCGTTTTAAACACGCGTCTGTAAAACGTGTTCATCGCCAACGGAAAAGCGGTTTACCTTTTCGCTTTACTAACCCTTCATTCTGTTCCCGCAAACCCCGACAGACGTCTTTATGATCAGTCAGGTCACCTAGACATACATTTTACCAGACTCACAGATATTTACACTTCTATGGAGTTCCCGATGCATATGCATACACATTAACGGAGATACTGGTTTTAAAAATATATATTCTTTTTGAAGAGTGACCAGAATCAACTGCATTTCATTACGTTGGACAGTAATCACTAGGCCAGTACAAACTGGTATCTTAAATTGGCTGCACTAGGGGCATTTTCCTACGAAGACGTGACTTACCGTTGTGTGTGTGTGTGCGGACTGTGTGTTTGTGTTAGCTTTGTAACTTTCTGATCGTGTCGTAGTTGTGGCTCCTGTGTATCTTACCGTTTATTTTTTATTTTGCACACGCAGAATTTTTCCCCTGCTGGTGAACTGCTAAATTTAGCCTAGATGGAAATGAGCTATTACGTCACCTAGAGCACAGTGGCACAATATGAAGACACATGCAAGACCTCCTTCCCCTGGGAGCTGTTTTTAGCTGTATAAATAGTACTGGAAATAACCATGGGATAAAACACGATTAAATATGCTGTATCCTCTTCTTTACTTTTTTTTTTTTGCTCTCGAAATATATTACATTCTAGTAGGCCTAATATGTAAAAATAAAGGATCTATGCAAGAGCCAAACGTGCAAATGATTCATGACAATACATGTAAATCGGTGTATCTTCGTAGTGAAAACTGAACTAGTTAGATCGATGTCATACAGGATTCGTTTCCCCCCACTTGTCTCCTTGTAAGTTATATGAGCTCAAAACAAAACACAACTCGTATGGATAAAACTGTAGACAAACTTGCACTTTAAGGAGAAATCTGAGACCATTCAACGCAATGTGATGTGCTATCGCTGTAGGTTGTTTTCGTTCCTTCGTGCCCCGTTACACTCAAGGTGTTTACCTGCTTCAGGGGCCCGTTGGGGTCCTCAGACTGTCGGTTGGTCGGTTGGTCGGTTGGTTGAAGCTTTCAGCACTATGAAAGAAACACGCGGCCCCTCGTTACACACTGTAATGTGTCGTTTCCGATGTGATTGGAGGTGAACTTCAGCCAAGTCTCGAGTTCAACATGTATGTTGTCAACGTGTGTGTGGTGAAGGGGATCGGATCAATGCCGCGTTTCTTTAGAATCTCTTGGGACTGTACCCCCATTTTGACTGTCCATTCATCATCGACTGTCACTCGTCTTCCTCAAATCTTTACTATTAAAAGTTTAAACATTTAACTCAACCTGTGTGCTTAATTATTTATTGATCTGTTCAATGTCAGGTTTTTTTTGTAACTAAACATTACACTTTAATCTGTGAGTATCTTCATACAAAGTAATATGCATGCATTGACTGGTTCTGGCAATTGTACACAGGATGTGAAACACGGTTTTACAAATTTTGTAAGAAGTTATTTATTCACAGTGTATAAACCTCCATATTGTTCAATTCTCAAATCAAAACCATCTCACCATATACTTGCATCATATTTCTAATTCTAACAGAGCGACATGGTTATACCGGCTGGGGGCATTTCATAGTCTAGTTTCAACACCTGATGATTTGAAAGTGAGGGGCCAGCTGGAACGCATGTGCCCGGCGGGACCTAACCCCGTCCTGCCGGGACGACCAGAGGGCCGGATCAGGCACGACTCTAACCGCTTCGGGGCGAGGCACCGCATTACCTTGGCAGCAGCAGCCGCCGCACCAGACTAGTCACCTACTTTCTATCACGGGGAAGGGAGAAAATGAGGTCACACGTTTCCCTCTCCCTTTCTCTCTCTCTGTCCGTGCTGGGCTGTGATGAATGAGGTTTGGTTGTAAGAGGACACTGCTTTAGACGCCTGAGAACTAAGGGAAAACAAAATCTCCTAATTAAGACTGTTATTTCTTGTCTACTGTGATGGATGGTGGGATTTGCATCAGTAACCGATTACACAGCGTCCACCTTTCAGTTTTAGCTTTGGAAATCCCAGGAGCTATTTCTCTCTTTGGGTGATACAAAGGGATCTGAATTAAAGGAGAGCCAGACCCCAGAATTACTTGATTTGTTAGCGTTAGATGGCTCGCTCTCTTATTGCCTGGTGGGGTTACGCGCACCTGCTAATTAAGCGTTGATGGGACACACCTGTTCTCTGCTTTTTGAAAGTGAATGGACTCTATGCACAACTCCACTACTTCCTGGACTTAGTGCTGCTCCTTCATTTCCTGTCTTACATTACTGGACAAACTGATTAATCCAGGTGTGTCTGAGTAGTCACAATGGTCAGACACACCTGGATTAATCAGTTTATCCAAAAATGTAAGACAGGAAATAAAGGAGCAGCACTAAGTTCAGGAAGTAGTGGAGCTGTGCAAAGAGCCCATTGAAAAGCCATTTACAGCCCTGACCCAGAATGACAAAATAACCTGGGAGTAGGGAGGCAGGGTCAGGGTCAAGATTTTTGCTTTGTACCTCAAACATTTAATGTTCTAATATACCAGATCATTCGAAAAATCCACAATGGTGAATAGCACATCATATGTAGACCTATATATAACCTATATGTATGTCTATAAATTACCTATAATCCAGAGGTATAATAAAGGGAGATTGAATTCCTAGTCTTTTACTGTGATCTCCGCTCATGGCCTAGTCCAGAGACCGAGTTCAGAACAGTTTAGGATCAATAATGTTGCTAAACACGTACAAGGCCACAACAGGCCTGCAATCAAATATTGACCTGAAGATAATCGATAGTCTATCACATAGTCATGCAGTCTAAGTATCAAACACTGCATCACGGTTTGAACAAATGCCTGATTGATGATTGATTGTATATACAGTAGGCTATATGATGTATCTTCCATGGTATTATTTTTTTTACCTTACTTTCTGGATTTAAAAATGGTTAAATGGGGGAGTCATTTTATACTATAGCTAAATAGGTTGAGGCCTATCGTGAATAACGGTCCCATTGTGCCAAAGAGTCCTACTTTGTAGTCCAGGTTGCGCTAATGACTCCAAGTAGACACACTCGTTTAGGACTGTCCTCGTTTGACTGGGGAGGGGGGCGGGGGTCTTCCAATAATCGTCACGTGCAGCCTTCATCCTGTGGGATGATTTCATTGGATTTAATTGGGAATCAGGAAAAGGGCTAAAGCCTGGCAACAGGTGGACAAACTGGGCCAAACCAACGAGAGGGTTGTATTTCGGCTGTGTTTCAATGGGCCGTTATTTGAAGAGAGACTGAAACTACAATCTTTCTTGGAAATCTGCAATTCAATCCCGAGACTTTTGTAGATTGGAATGTGGTTTGGTTGGTGTTTTCTGATTGGCCTAGTTTAGAGTATAGGTTGCCTCTGTGTTTTTGACTCTTGCACATCAAATGTTCAAAGTATATTTCCCCCTGGTTTCTGTAATTTCAGGAGGGCTACTGGATAATTAATTGAACTCCGAGAGCAATCCTTCAGGACCGAATTTTGGAGTTATGAATTAAAGATAACCTCAAAATCAAGGGCGTGCGTTTAATATATTCTGAAAAGTAGGACACATGCTTAATATGTGGCATATTATGGATCTGACAAGATGCTGGGAAATTGTTCCTGTGTAAACGAAAATTCATGTTTTGTTTCACATTATTTGTATTTAGTTAAAACACATTGTACAGGACAGAGAGGAGAGCACCTTGTGTTCGGTTCCCATGCTGCCAATATGTGCCATGTCAACATCCCCCCTCGGTGCGGAGGATCAGAACACATTGTCCAAACCGTTCAGGGACTCACACGATGGATGCTGTGTTCCAATAACGTTATCCACTTGGCTACGATAAAAGCCTAGTATGCTTTCAATAACATCACAGCCCTTACTAAACCATTTGCAGACTATGTTCTAAATGACAAAGATCGGACCAATTCAATGAATTTTTATATTTCTGTCCAATGACCAAATTGCTTTTTTGTTCATAACTCATAAATTTGACTCGTATGGTGCAAAATAGTTGTCAAATTGATGAATATTTAGCATGACCGGAAATAGATGCTTGATTAAATGTAGAGGTAATCTGTCTGAAGGTCGGGATGAAAAAGAAATTAAGTCCAATCCCTCTATCGAAAGACCATTAACGCCATGCAGTCATGTCAACTGAACACTAGTGACCTCCAGTGGTTTCAGTGACCGTTAGATCAACCAAAATAGTGAACATCCTACCATCATCAACAAGACTACTCCTACTCAAGGTCAATAGAGTCACATCCAATAACATAGATACCGCACAATAATCTGGTCATTTTAAAGCCCTTTGTTTACATGAATCCAGCCAGCCGAGCTCAGCTCATGTCATACAGTTAAACAGCAGAACAGAACACAACTAAAACTAGATTTTACTTCATCGTGATCATATCCAAGAAGAAAAACAAAATAGTCAACTGTGGTTTTTTTCCGACGATTTATTTGGAACAAACTCTTCTACTGGGGAGGCTGCTGCTGGTCTGGCATGCTCCTGATGATGTCAGAGTCGCCTGGAGACGGAGAGAGGAAAGGGTCAAACATTCAGCCATACCTTCAGTAGAAAACATTCCCTCGAGATACAACCCCAGCATCCAAAACCTCAGCCCAGCAAATACAAGTGTACAGGGCTGCCTAAAAAGCTTGGCCAAGACTCAATTCCCAGTAAGGCCCACTGGTTTGGGGCGGTCCGTGGCTTGTATATCGAGTTGAAACAAACGCTAAAAATAATGCCGGGACACCATTATCACAAAGAGAGAAGCTCCAATGCCCTTTTTGCGTGGCTTTCAGAGTAAAAAAAAAAATCACTTGCATGAAAACCACATGACCTAAAATGGATCAATTCAAATATATTTGACTAATCTTTTACGAGAAATTGTAAATTTCTCAGAGGTTTTTGGGCTCAACCCCTTATCTAGAGAAGGAATATTCAAATGCTGGGAGAATTGACCTTTGTTAAACCTGCTGTATTTTACAGTTCTCAGCGTACAAGTTCATCATGCATTTCATCTTCAAACAGTAGACCCAGCAGGTCACAGCTGACCAATCAGGGAAAATTAAGTACAATATCGATTTCTCACTGATTATAAAAGACAAGACGCCAATTGAGGAAACCATTGGTATCAGAAATACACCATAGGGGAATTGGCTTTTAAAAAAACCTAGTCCTGTACATTTGGTGTGTGTTCTAGTTGTGTCCATTAACACCGACCGCGTTCAGAATAGTCTCATTTGCATCAGCGTTTTATTGTCATTCATTGTTGTGCGCAACTCGTCAGGGTGAGCGCAACCGTTTGCCAGAACAAATTAAAAACGCTAAAATGACTGATGACACGCATCTAGCAACACGGTGGAGTGTGGTACAGCCCATGAATGATGCGTGTATGGACCTAGTGCGTCGTACGCCTGGACACTCACCGGGGTCAATGATGGCCAGGGTGCACACCCTGAAGTATTTTCCGCAGGCTGTTCCCAGCTCAATGTTGTTTCCACTGTAGTGGTGGACGCCGGTCTTGGCTAGCATAGCGTAGTACTCTACCTCAGACTTCCTGAAAGGGTGGAGTTGGAAACAAAATGAAGGTTATTGGGGAGTAAATTACTTCCAAAACATAATCTGGAATTGGGTCGGGCAGGGTGGAGTTTGTCATTGCACCCCGTTCATTTGTCTGACATGGGCAACATGTTTCTTAAAATATGCAATAGAATAGGCTAGGTGGCATGACTTCAAAGTTAACTTTGATGTTTGCCATTACATTTTCTTTATCACCAGTTTTAGGAATGTCTTACTCCGAAACTCTTTAACAAACATACAAGTTTCTACAAAATCTCAATAAAAAGGTACAACTTGACTGCTTAAAGAAATAAAGTGCAGACAAAGAAATATTCTGTTGCATTTGTTGTCATGCAGCCATCTTAAAGAACAAGGGGAAACATAATGTAGAGGATTACAGTATTGAATCCTTAAAAAGAATGTAATCCAAGGAAGGTCATACAGAAATGCTGGTTTGCAGGACAAGAAATTGGCCAAACCAGCGTCTAAGCGTTGTTGGTAGAAGCCCCATCATTTACAGTCAATGTTGATGTCCAAAGGGTTTGTTTTGAGATGTATCGTTCGCATATAGAGTGCATTCAGTCTTGAGAACATAACCAAACTGTTATGCTAGACAACCATTTTACCTGAGAGCAGGGCAGTTGTTGGCCAGGATGACCAGCTTGGCTTTTCCCTGGCGGATCATCTTCTGGGCCTGCTTGTAGCCCAGCACATACTTTCCACTCTTCATAACCAGCTGGAGTCGGGAGTTGATGGACTCCATCGACTTTTTCTGCATCGAACACAACAAAAATAATCAAAATGGTGGACGAATACCATTCTACAGAAGACAGTGTGAGATCATGCCTTTTAATGTTGCCCATCGTTAACGCGTATTGACAATGATATACAACGATAGAAAGCATTCCTTAACATTTTCCAGAAGATCGCACGCTTGAAATAGGGGCGAGATTAATGTCAACCTGAAAATGTTGGGGACATTTTTTTCAAACATTGGAGACACCAGCCGAAAATGTCTGAAGCACAAGTCAAGTGATTTCAAAGTGTACTTATTCCAGTGTTAAAGTGATTGATCACTTCAGACTTATGGAACGAAATAAATGAATACATGACGTTAAGTTTTAGTGAACCCCAAAAGGCATGCAAAGATGAGCAGGGCCCCTACGACCACGGACATCGCCACAGTGCGAATTCCCGTTGTCATTTGCGGCTAGGCCTGACACATCACGCTTTGGATGCGAAGACAAGGGCCAACATCACTGAGCTTCATATTCATAAGGCAAGTACAAGCCGGTAAAAAAAATCCTCAACGTCCGACTCTAGTGTTTTGAGACTGGGTGCTAACGCGACTAGCGGGCCGCGCGTCTCCACGTGAAGGAGTAGCGTGCAGCTCCCAGCCCGCGGAGGCTCACTCACCGTCTTCTTTGCGGCCACCATTTTTGCAGTTTAGTCCGATCCGGCCAACCTGAATTCGAGAGAATGGAATAACAAATTTAACGTCAATCCGTGAGTATGTATAGTGCTGTATTTGGTGATTATTGGTACTTCTAAATCATTAAAAACTCAGAGCGGGTCTTACAGTGTGCTATTGGCAATATGGCCTCGGTGTGAAAGGAAGTACCGTGATGCTTTGCGCGGCTATGTGGGCGGCCGATCTCGCGATATTTCAGGAGATGGGGGGGGGGGGGGGGGGTTGGGGTGGGGCATCAGCGTCCAGCTGCAGACCTCAGCTCACCTTCTTTAATAGGTGGGTCCATGCCTCAGACCTGCAGCCTCAGGGGGAAATCACGTGTTTATTAAGGTACAAAAATCACTTTATCGCACTTCCTTGGGGACACACATATCTTATTTATTTTGTTGGTAAACTTCAATGGTGTAATCACAATCACACGAGAGGGTGTGCTTTTTCGTCATTATTGACAAATGACATGACATCAGTGATGCTTGCTTTCGGAACCCGGTACAAAAAATACGAATAAAGACAATTTCTTCGCAAATTAACTCCCCTATTTGTAGTTATATCGCAGTTTGCCTGGGAATACAATGGATCTGTTCTACTATTAGAAGTCGGCACAAGGTGTAAAGTCGAGCGGTTTAAAGGTCTAGTCGACCAATCAGGTGGCTCGGTCGAAAATGACTGCGGTATAGTCAGGCCTGCCATTGGGCCCTAGTGCTGAGAGGTTTCGTAGGCCCCATGAGAGGGGTCTTACAATGCAAATGTGTAAATAAATAATCTAAGGATAGACAAGGTGATTATAAAACCATGTTGCATGAAAGTTTGATTTAACTTCATGTTACCAAAAGAAAACGTGATCAGAAACACAAAACGCCTAGTAACAGCATTTTAACAAGTAAGAGCTTCCTCTTTGGCATCTGTGGGCCATGGGAATCCATCACACACATACACACACACACACACACACACACACACACACACACACACACACACACACACACACACACACACACACACACACACACACACACACACACACACACACACACACACACACACACACACGATTTGGCATTTCACAACTTTCATGTTCGGCAATACGTTCACACTAGCATGTTTCCAATTAGAAAATCCCACTCTGCCAAATGGTGATCGTCCTATACTGTGGCAGTCCAGTACCTTTGGTGAATAGCCCAGCCACTCTCTGGGCAGATACTCCCAATTGCAGAGCTTCCGCTGGAAGTATGCCCTTGAGAAGAATCTTCTCGGATTTTTATACTGACGTTCTGAGGCAGAGAGGTCAGATTGTTTGTTCTGGCACAATTCTGGTCCCATTTTCGCCCAGTAGACAGGTACCTGTTCATCCATCGTGTTGCCCCAGCAACCCGGGTCAGGGCTATAGGGGTCGTCTGATCCACATGACTGATGTGATGGTCTTCCTGCTGTGTGCTCATCCTTTTCTGCCTCTTCTCGGTGGCTAGCAGAAGAACCGCCAGACGTGCTTCCCTCAGAGCAGGCCCTGCGGCTCTCTCGTTGATGAGCTTAACTTGCCTTCTAAATTTTACAGGTCTAAAAAATCCACTCAGCTTCGGGATTTTTTCAATAATTCTTTATCCCGAATCTCCTCCTCCCTTTGCAGTCTTCGTTTTTGCGCGCCACTCTCAAACCTCTCATTTGAATCGATTTGAATCACAAGCCAAAATTATCCCTATTTGTGATAGGCTGTTGTGTCATGGTGCCCACGTAGAGTCACTGTGGTCAATTGGGAAGCCACAAAAATTCATATGAAGTGATGGGCAGAAAATTCAACAAATTGCAAAGCAATGTTATTTTTATTTGTATATTCATGGCTCATGATTGGCCTCTGATCTTTGGGCCAACAAAAAGGCCTCCGATCGGGGGGCTATCATGAGCCAATATTGAAAAATTATTATATATATACATACATACATACATACATACATACATACATACATACATACATACATACATACATACATACATACATACATACATACATACATACATACATACATACATGCATACAAACATACATACATACAGTACATATATATATATATACTGTATATATATACTGTATAAATATGATAATTTATAAATATATGACACATATATACATACATACATACATACATACATACATACATACATACATGCATACAATACATACATACATACAGTACATATATATATATATACTGTATATATATACTGTATAAATATGATAATTTTTAAATATTGGCTCATGATAGCCCCCCGATCGCTACCTATCTGTTTCGACCAATCATGTTGTGGGCGAGGATCTGTAAGGATCAAATCCTTTATCGTTTGACTAGCCACTGTAGAAATCCCCTATTGTCTACTTTATTCAGTCAAATATATCTCTACTTTATTCAGTAAAAATATATCTTGCAACTAAAACAAATGTTCTGCTGTTAATGGACTGCTGTACATAAAGATTTACCTGAGGTAGCCGTAATACGGGAGCGTGTCAATGTTCCCCGGGTCTTATGTTCCCCTCTTTGTATGAGACTGGGGAACATAGGACCCTTTTTTTTAAAAAGGGTCCTATGTTCCCCGGTCTGTTATTTTTTCCACCATCTCTGCCAAATTCCATGGCAAATAGGCCTATGTAGGCCTACGCACATATGTAAATAGTCCTGGACGAGAAAAGATTAGGTCAGGGGTGGTAAACCTGCAGGTCTCGAGTTGCATGCGGCTCTTTGGCTGCTCTGTTAATTCTGTCGCTTTATCTTGTGGATCCCAGGGGATCCTTTCTCAATAAATGTTTGTTTCAAATCAGTCAATGATAAAACTTGGATTCACACAACTCATTATTTAATTATAAGCACGGCCCAGAGAGAGCAAGGCTCGAACCATGGGTCCTTTCGCTTTCAACCTTGCAATAGTTTGAGGGTTTGTCGCGACTCGCGACGCTTCAAAAAATAAAGGTTAAAAAGTTAAAG